>NIJG01000411.1:25923-41585 GCA_002201625.1 Euglossa dilemma
GGATGCGAAATTTTCTTGATATTTCTCATATTTTTCATTCACCGGATGCGAAATTTTCTTGATATTTTTCAAACTTTTCATTCACGGGATGCGAAATTTTCTTAATATTTCTCATATTTTCAATAACATTTCGAATAGATTTTCATGGTGTTTCATTTCTGTGACGAGAATTTAAATATCTTAAATTTGTAATCTTAAATAGAGTAGTCGTTCGACGATTTTTTGGTACAGAAAAGTAGAAATTTATTTAAAATCAATTTTCGCGGTGTTTCATTTCTGTGGTGAGGATTTAAATGTCTTAAATTTGTTATCTGTTGTATCTGTTGTAATATCTTAAATCAAATTTATAAAAATTTAAATACGATACGCGATCACCGATTTGTAATCATAAATAGAGAAGGCATTCGACGATTTTTTGGTTACAGAAAAGTAGAAATTTGTTTGAAATAAATTTTCGCGGTGTTTCATTTCTGTGACGAGAATTTAAATATTTTAAATTTGTAATTTTAAATAGAGAAGCTGTTCGACGATTTTTTGGTTACAGAAAAGTAGAAACTTACGGATTGTCTGCTATAAAACTAACGTTATTTTTGTCAGTGATAAATAAAGAATCGTGTAATAATTAACACGTAAGATTATTTGATTCCGATATCTCACGTATCATTTATTACCTTAAATTTATTATACCATTATATTATTTTAAATTTGATATATTAATTACTATAAGTCTTCGAAATTTTCCACGTTATCATTTCCAAATTCGAGAACAATGTACAATGAAATTTCCCGAATCTCTATACAACATCAAAATATGCATATATACTCATATGTCAGCAAATTTTTACTACATAATACATCGCTAATGAACGAAATTTATGCGAAATAAACTGCAATGGAAATTTCTTCGAAGAAATCGTAGAGCCATTAACGGTAATATTTGTTGCAGTTAAAATTCAATTAAAAAATGCTTATACCCGTTTACGTAGCCCGCGGTCTGCCTGAATGTTGAAATTCTTCTCGTTACGAATCCATCTTGCCGGGTAACACGGTGCGTTGATTTATAAATGCAAATTTTCGCATTATGCGGCCTCGCGTGGAAGCTAATGCAATTTCTCATTTACCGCCAGTTAGCATATTTGTAAGCACTTGAGAGGATATTAATTGTCAATTACACTCGGAGCAAATTAATTTATGAAACGTGTCTTCTGGGTTATAGCAATCGCGAATTAATTAACGAAATTTCCCGTGTCTACGGAATAACTGTGAAATTATTTAACGTTAGAGAGATGATTTGCAAAATAAAATTTCGTAGAATAATTCGTAGTGACAAGGTTCGGCTATGAATTTCAAACGGAGTATTTCGAAATGGAGAAAATTATATTTCAATTCTGTTTCCAAGAGTTTGAAACGATTTTAATTGTTTTATTTGAAATTTAGTTAAATTAAAAGATAGTAAGTAATTTAAAGAAATAAAGGAGGAAAGAATATTCGATTAAATATGGAAATAAAATAATTCTTTGCCTTAATTTCCATACTATTTCTTATTTTCTTAAAAATTAATATTAGAACCATCAAATCAGTTGAAATGCCAATTCTCGGATTTTTCGTTCTCGAAAATACGCAAATCAGAATTCTGAAGATCGATATTAATTAATATATCAAATTTAAAATTACCCAACAATACGTGGAATATCGGAATAAAATAATTCTACGTCTCAATTTCCATTCGGTTCCTTATTAACTAATACTCTGGTACACCCTTTGGTTTTAAGCACGTCTTGACCAACATCGAGGATTCTAAAGATCAATATTAATTAATATATGAAATTTAGAATCGCCCAACGATACGTGGAATATCAAAATAAAATAATTCTATGCTTCAATTTCCATACTATTTCTTATTTACTGTTTAAAAAATTAATATTAGACCTACGAAATCAGTCGAAATGCCAATTCTCGGATTTTTCGTTCCCGAAAATACGCAAATCAGAATTCTGAAGATCGATATTAATTAATATATCAAATTTAAAATTACCCAACAATACGTGGAATATCGGAATAAAATAATTCTACGTCTCAATTTCCATTCGGTTCCTTATTAACTAATACTCTGGTACTCGCTTTGATTTTAAGCACGTCTTGACCAACATGGAGGATTCTAAAGATCAATATTAATTAATATATGAAATTTAGAATCGCCCTACGATGCGTGGAATATCAAAATAAAATAATTCTATGCTTCAATTTCCATACTATTTCTTATTTACCGTTAAAAAACTTAACCCTTTGCACTCGGCTGTCCCCTATCAGGGGACATTAAAGTTTATTAGCGATTAAGGGATAATAACTTATTCCAGTACAACTTTTTGAGAAATCTATGTTTCCCTGAAGTTTTCTCTGGAAATGGCAGAAGAAATCAAGTCAAGACATAGCAAAATTACTAAGATATATAAAAGAAGTGATTTTCGGGAGCCGAGAACACGTCCATCCTTTGGCGGACATTAGATTGAATAATAAACTACATATTCTCGATGTGAGAGAAAGAAAGCAAGATTGTATTGTTTGTTTTGACAGAAAAACACGTGGTGGAAGACGTCAAACAACTTACTATTGTCAAACGTGCAGAAATCAGCCTGTAGTGCATATTGGAGAATTTTTCAAACTTTACAAAATTATGAAAAATAGTGATCTTTTTGCAAATATATATTTCTCGATATTAACCAATTCGTATAAGTCCAATATCGTTATAATACTTGGTTCCAAAACTATACTAAATAATATGAGGGTTCATAAAAATGGCGCTGAGAAACTAGTAGCTAACGTCCAGAATAGTTCCGAGTGCAAAGGGTTAATATTAGACCTACGAAATCAGTCGAAATGCCAATTCTCGGATTTTTCATTCTCGAAAATACGCAAATCAGATTCCAAAAATCTATCTCTAATTAATACATCAAAATATTATAACATAATATATTAAAAATGTCCATAGCGAAAGGGTTAAGCACCAAACCGAATCCTAAATGGAAAACCAGCTACCCCTTCGTTCCGAATCAATGACACCCCATCGAGGATATCTCTACGCACTCTGGATCATCGATAACTTAATAACGCGCGAAACAAAACGAGGACTAAGAGGAAAAAAATGGGAGAACCGTGCGGTTCGCGTGGACAAAGCAAACTCGAGCGGAAAAAGCCGGGTTGCCGCGGGATAATGCGCGTGTCCCGCTGCTAAAAGCCGTCGCGAATAATCGTCGCAATTAAAAATGCATTGGCCGCGTAATCCCCTTTTAAGCGGGAAGATATAACCGGCAACGGTTGATCCACTTGTAAATCGATCCGGCATTGTGCCCGCGGGATCGCGAGAAAAGGAATCCCTGCGAAGGGGGTCGAGGAGATCCTGTCCTCCTCGTTCCCTCGCAAACTTTTAATTGCGTTCCACGCGCTGCCATCTATTTCGTAACGGCAAAGGGGGAGAAAGGGGGCTGGAGAGGCTGGATCAGGGATCAGCAGGATGAAGAAATGCAATCGGAAGTGCTGGTGAGATATAGCAAGTGGCTAAGGCAGACGAGAAGGTTAGCTGTACTCGGATTGCATCGTGAGACCGTGGAATTGTGGGATATTGGTTTGAGGTTATGTCAATTATGTCAATTTAGTGGTTTTGGATCAGGTGATATTCGCTATTTTGTTTTGGTTTTCTTTTATTTTTCGATCGCTCGATGCACACGGCAAGATTTAGGTTTTAATTTTACTTTTAATCTTATCGTTAGTCTTGTTTGTTGGAGGTTATGTCGTCAATTGAGTGGTTTCGGATGAGGTGATATTCGTAATTTTCTTTTGGTTTTATTTTCTTTTTCTCTTTCCTTTTTTTAGTCGCTCAACGAGAGCTGCAACCTTTAGATTTTTATTCTACTTTTAATCTTATCGTTAGTCTTGTTTGTTGGAGGTCATGTTGTCAATTGAGCGATTTCGCCATTTTCTTTTGCTTCCTTTTTTTTCCTTCTTTTTTTCATGTCGCGCGCGGCAACATTTAGACAATTGGAGTTATATGTATAGTTACAATAATATACTACTTTACTTCTTTTACTACTTTAATTCTTTTTTACTTCATTTTTATTACTGCATTTTAATCGTTTACTTTATTCTAGAATTGAGAGGTAAATAATCGTTCGGTTTATATAAAAATTGTAACCGTACACAAGTGATGCATTGGAACTTCGATTTGAAAAATTCCATTCTATCCTACGGCGGTATATTACGTTGAATTTCACGAAATGATTCGAAGAAATAGGAATCGAAATGAACGAGGAATCACAAAGGAAACCATTTAGGAGACTAATTCGTGCGATATTTCTAAGGCCTTGATAGACGATCGGCTCGTTTGAAAGTATAATGGAACATAATAGAGCGGAACAAAATAGAATAAAGCAATTTAAGCATGCTTTCCAAGCGAATCTTTTCACGATGTAATACGAGAACAAATGCTGCATACCGTACCATCCTATATTAACCGTAGAAATCTCTATCGCTAACGTAACATTAATAAAACGAATAACATCGAATATAATTTAAACAACAATCGTGACAATTGCAATATTCGCCAAAAATATAATATAATTTTTATCGAAACAATTTTCTTTCTTCGCAAAAGGGAGAAATTTTTACTCCCAAAGAGAAAAGAAGCAAACAAAAGTAAAGAACAACGAGCAGACACCATCGAATATTATTAGGTCGTCCCATAAGTTCGTTTCGCGGTGATATTTACATTCTTCGTCGCGTTTTATAAACTATATCGACGATTAACGTGTTTGCCAACGAAATAGGAAGAAGTGGTAGAACAAAAGGGCGACTAAATTTTTTCTTAATATTTCAAGGTTTATTCGACGTGTAATTTTAAATGGTAAAAGTAAAAACCGGCAGAAATTTATGTGACCTAATATAATCTTCGTTTACAAATGAAATTTCCGGTACTTCTGATCCCAGTTCTGAGCTGCGAGCCGAAAAGATCACGCTGCAACACAACTCATAAGCCCCAATTCCAAACGAGACGATTAAGGGTCTAATAATACTGGAAAATGTTTCACCAGGGATTAAAATCCCGGAACGAAGGAGACGGGAAGGGGAAAGCAGGAGGAAAGAATCCAATATCAGCTATGAAAGAGCAAACAGCTTAACAAAGAGGTAGGAACAGGCATAGGTAAATACAGGAAGGCGAAGGGGGACGAAGATAAAGGGTGCACGGTTCTACCAACCCTGAAAACACGCTTCTCCCGAGATATTCCAATTTAATCAACCGGTGAAAACCTTCTGATAACGCGGAAATGTTTTTCTTTATCAGGTCTGGAACCCATGAAACGACAATTTTACCAATACAGCTGAAAGTTGAGAATTTCTAAGTAAAGAGGCATTATCGAATGATATTCGATATTCGATAGTTTATCCAACGGTTTTTGTGGATATCAACTTTGAAAACGACGCGTCACTGTAGTTGCTTTGGTGGATATTATCTTTGAGAATGACGCGTCACTATAGTAACTTTAGTGGATATCAACTTTGAGAACGACGCGTCACTATAGTAACTTTAGTGGATATCATCTTTGAGATCGATGCGTCACTATGATAGATTTCGTGGATATCGTCTTTGAGAACTACGCGTCACTATAGTAGCTTTGGTGGATATCATCTTTAATATCGACGCGTCACTATAGTACTTTTCGTGAATAGCACCGATTTAGACAGTGCGACGGTGTAGTGGCTTTGATAGATACCATATTTGAGAACCACACATCGCTATAGTAGCTTTGATGGATATCATCATTGAGAATGACGCGTCACTATAGTAGTTTTCGTGGATAGCACCGATTTAGATAGTGCGACGGTGTAGTGACTTTGATAGATACCATACTTGAGAACCACGCGTCGCCATAGTAGCTTTGATGGATATCATCATTGAGAACGACGCATCACTATAGTAGTTTTCGTGGATAGCACCGATTTAGACAGTGCGACGGTGTAGTGGCTTTGATAGATACCATATTTGAGAACCACACATCGCTATAGTAGCGTTTGTGGATATCATCTTTGAGAACGTAGCGTCACTATAGTAGCTTTGGTGGATATCGATATTGAGAACGACGAGTCAGTATGGTAGCTTTGGTGGATATCATCTTTGATATCGACGCGTCACTATAATAGCTTTCGTGGATATCATCTTTGAGAACGATGCGTCAATATAATAGTTTTCATGGATATTATCTTCGAGAACGGCGCGTCACTTATAGTAGTTTTCGTGGATATCATCTTTGAAATCGATGCGTCACTATAGTAGCTTTGATGGATATCATCTTTGAGAACGACGCGTCACTATAGTAATTTTCTTGGATAACAGCAGTTCTATCCGAAAAACGAGTCTACGCTGATTCCTTGGGAAACAGATATACATTCTTTCACCAATGACAGAAAGTTAAATTCCGAGACCAGTAAATTAAATTCGACTGGACAGAACTTTTGAAGAAGCACAGAAATAACAAATGTGTGAAAAAGATAACCAAAACTAAAGACAAACAACATCTAAGCATGTTACTTCCACTATTGCTACTGTTGATAAACAAATAATCGGAGAACGGAAGTCGAAGAAGAGACGTCTAAACGGAAGAGACACAAGAGTAGAAGATTACGCGATGAGTTTCATAAGATGAAAATGGTAATCCGTCGTTAGTCTTGCTTCGTGGAGCGTGTAAATCGTTCGAGTTGTAAAATTCCCCGAGCGACCTGGATGACGCTCCTTCGGAATAAATCACTCGGAATCCATGTGTCAATGCAACCTAGGAGGACGCGTTCTCTCCCTTCAATCCACCGGTGTCTGCTCCTGGTTCTGGATTATCTAGGTGTACCATCGAGATCGATCGTTCGAGCCGAAATGCTGATTTTTATCTGGCCGAATGGCTTGCGGAAGATCGATGCGATAGAAAGATATGTGGCCGGGATTATGAAAGGCATAACGTGTTTCCCGGGTTAGCCTCTGGCGTGGTTTCTAGGGGATAGATTGCGTCGATGATGATAGGGAAATGGTGTTGTGTCATTCGTTTCTCGTTTAACATCTGATTTAACGGTGGAATTAGGAAACTAGTGGTTGAGATTAGGTTTTCGTTTTCTTTTTTGCATTGCACTTCACATTCTTTTGTATAACACACCTTGCATTGCAATTTGATGCATCAAGCTTTATATTTTTATTAGTCTATCTATTTCCAACATGATCCACAGATAATCATTCGTTTACCAGATCCGAATTAACGGTGGAATTAAGAAACTAGTGGAAATAGTTGAATTTAGGTTTCGTTTTCTTTGACACCTTGCATTGCGATTTGATGCAACAAGCTTTTTATTTTTATTAGTATATCTATTTCCAACATGATCCACAGATGATCATTCGTTTACCAGATCCGAATTAACGGTAGGATTAAGAAACTAGTCGAAATAGTTGAATTTAGGTTTTCGTTTTCTTTGACACCTTGCATTGCGATTTGATGCAACAAGCTTTTAATTTTTATTAGTATATCTATTTCCAACATGATCCACAGATGATCATTCGTTTACCAGATCCGAATTAACGGTGGAATTAGGAAATAAGTCGAAATAATTGAGTTTGATTTGCATTGAACTTCGCATTTCTTTTTATTCTACACCTTGCATTGCGATTTGATGCAACAAGCTTTTCATTTTCGTTAGTTTATCTATTTCCAACATGACCCACTGGTGATCATTCGTTCTCCATCCAAATTAACGGTGGAATTAAGAAACTAGTCGAAATGGTTGAGTTTAGGTTTTCGTTTTCTTTGACACCTCGCAAAACGATTTAATCCTACAAAATAATGCATCGTACGAGTTTTTCATTTTCATTATTCGTTACACATTTATTTCCAACATGATCCACTGGTGATCGTTCGTCTACATAGTGTAGAGAACATATTTATTATTCAAATTATTCAAATTATAATTTAGTTGATTGGATCATAACTTGATATTTTCTTTAAAATAAAACCGTGGCACCCAGGGCAACACGCGTTAAATTTTCGTGCCAATTAATGGATTAAGTATAAATCAGTAGTCACCGTTCTGTTATTAAAACAATCGAATATAACCAACTACAAACGAATTCTCTTCTTAGTATTTTTCGTATTTGAAAGTAAGTGTAACTGAAAATCAGAAACACAAATGAAAGAGTGTAACTGAAAATAACAAACACAAATGAAAGAGTGTATTTGAAACGTATTAGACGTTATAGGGATAGATAACATAGAAACGCGGAAAACATCGCGTATCATGCGTTATTACGTATTACCTCATATACGCGTATATTTATAGGATAATCCACATAGAAGCGTGACGAAAATATAACTGCACGTTAAAACGCAATTACGAAATATCTTGCATTAAGAGTTACAACTAGCTGTGCCATAAAGCCAACGGGTCAACAGTGTCACGTCATAAAGCCAGGGTCTAGACTACTAGCGCCGCATCTTAGCCTAACTGTACAGGCACAACCGTAAACCAACCTTCCCTTCCACCAGATATAATTTCCCAAGCATCAACCAGCCGATAAACGATCATACTCGAAGATAATATGATCCTAATATCTCTATAAATATCAATAATTCTACCAACGAGAAACCTGGATCGAAGTTTTTAACAGACGAGGTAATAGAAGTAAATTATTGACCCTTTGCAGGTTATTATATATAATATTGTATAATGTACAATATATACAATATACAGTACAATANATCAAATTATATATTATTAATTATATAATATAAATTATATCAAATTATATATTATTAATTATATAATATAAATTATATCAAATTATATATTATTAATTATATAATATAAATTATATCAAATTATATATTATTAATTATATAATATAAATTATATCAAATTATATATTATTAATTATATAATATAAATTATATCAAATTATATATTATTAATTATATAATATAAATTATATCAAATTCGTCCTAAACCGTTTATGTAATTAATTACAAACATATTATAAACACAATATTAATTCTATTATAAATTATATCAAATTCTTCCTAAACCGTTTATGTAATTAATTACAAACATATTACAAACACAATATAAATTTTATTACAGATTATATCAAATTCGTCCTAAACCGTTTATGCAATTAATTACAAAGATACTATAAATACAATATAAATTCTATTACAAATTTTCTTATGAATATGAATTTGCAGTTTATTTACAATTTGTTACATAAACCTCGTACACACATAAAATGAATTTCCGAACGACCCAATAGTTTATTGAAACAGCTCGTTGAAATTTCTGCAGAAAAATTGCAAATTTCTACGTGGAGGATTTATTCCGATATAAATCAGAGAGCCGTGCTGTCGAATTTTCATTCGGCAATCGATCAATTAAAATTGTTCGTTTTAACGAAACTGTTGGAGAACGCATTAAGCTTTTCCATTCGAGAGGCGATTCTCAGTCGACAGTTTGCAGAATTGTAAAGATTAACAGTCGATATTAAGTTTTCGGTGATTTAGTGCGCTGAAAAACGTGGAATTGTAAAGGATTAAAATAGAATCGTCAGAGTGGTAAAAATATTTATTATTAACATATTTAATTCGAGCAACTTATCCGCCAAATTAACATCAATAACATACATCTCGTTGCTAAATGATAAAGTCAAATTCCTCGTTGTTTATTATCACTGCTCGTTTGTTTACTATCGCACCGAGTGATAATAAACAATGAAAGGTAACGAGTCCCAGAAAAATATCATTAATCATTTCCAAACATTTCTATACTATATTCTTAATTAATTCAAATTTCTTAATTCGAAATATTCTTATATTTCGTGTCGTGTATACTTACCTCGCGTCTAATAATAATTTCCCGAGCTCTTTTAAAATTATATCGTTTTTATTTTACTCGAAACATTACTGCTAATGAAAAGTTTGGAAACATTAGTATTTTTTTGCAACTCGTTTACCTTTCGTTATTTATTAACACTCAGTGTGATTGTACAGTGAAATTTCCTTGTTTATTATAGTTAATATAATAACAAATATTATCACTAATATAATCACAAATATTATCACTAATATAATCACAAATATTATCACCAATATAATCACAAATATTATCACTATTTCCCGGAGCTCTTTCAAAATTTGTATCGCTTTTATTTTACTAGAAAAATTACTAGTAGACGTGAGGAAAGTATACACATTGCTAATGAAAAGTTTGGAAACATTAGTATTTTTTTGCAACTCTACCTTTTGTTATTTATTAACACTCGGTGTGATTATACAGTGAAACTTCCTTGTTTATTATAGTTAATATAATCACAAATATTATCACTAATATAATCACAAATATTATCACTAACATAATCACAAATATTATCGTTAATTTCCGGAATTCTTTCAAGATTATATCGTTTTCATTTTACTCGGGAAATTACTGCTAATGAAAAGTTCGAAAACACTAATATTTTTCTGCCACTCGTTTACCTTTCATTGTTTATTACCACTCGGTGCGATTATACAGTGAAATTTCCTTGTTTATTATCACTAATATAATAACAAATATTATCACCAATATAATCACAAATATTATCACTATTTCCCGGAGCTCTTTCAAAATTTATATCGCTTTTATTTTACTAGAAAAATTACTAGTAGACGTGAGGAAAGTATACACATTGCTAATGAAAAGTTTGGAAACATTAGTATTTTTTTGCAACTCTACCTTTTGTTATTTATTAACACTCGGTGTGATTATACAGTGAAACTTCCTTGTTTATTATAGTTAATATAATCACAAATATTATCACTAATATAATCACAAATATTATCACTAACATAATCACAAATATTATCGTTAATTTCCGGAATTCTTTCAAGATTATATCGTTTTCATTTTACTCGGGAAATTACTGCTAATGAAAAGTTCGAAAACACTAATATTTTTCTGCCACTCGTTTACCTTTCATTGTTTATTACCACTCGGTGCGATTATACAGTGAAATTTCCTTGTTTATTATCACTAATATAATAACAAATATTATCACCAATATAATCACAAATATTATCACTATTTCCCGGAGCTCTTTCAAAATTTATATCGCTTTTATTTTACTAGAAAAATTACTAGTAGATGTGAGGAAAGTATACACGTTGCTAATCAAAAGTTCGAAAACCCTATTATTTTTCTGCGACTCGTTTACCTTTCATTGTTTATCACCACTCGGTACAATTCCACTATGTAATTTCCCTGTTTATTATCACTCGGTGTGATAATAAACAACAGGAAGATAACGAATCGGAGAAAAATTACTAGTGTTTCCAAAGATTTCCATCGGTAACGTGTATACTTACCTCGCGTCTAATAGTAATTTCCCGAGCTCTTTCAAAATTATATCGTCCAGACGAGACGCTATTAACTTTTTTTCGCTCGAGTATGTCCCCAAGAAATAATACTAGGTGTTGAGATTGGAGTATACCCTCGAGGGATATCGGAGTTTAATGGAACAGGATAATCCTGAAACTCGTGATTACCATTTTTATATTACCTCGGATTTCAAAGCGCTTTATTTTACGCGTGATAGGTTCCACCATCAGGACAGATCATAAAGAGAGAGAGAGAGAAAGAGAGAATATTACACGAATGGAATAGACCAATTATTACACAACGTAACATTCCTTGGTAATAAATATTCTTCGCGTATCACTTTTACAGTGTAATATTGCTAATGTCACTTGGTTGGCAGAAAGTAATGAGAAATATCCGCTTCGAGAGGCGTTCGAGCGAGACAAGAAGGAGATTTTAAGTGACAGAGGATTTATTATTAGTATTTGTAATTACGGTAACGAAGATACTCGCGGCGGATAACCAGCAAAGAAAAGGATGTTTAATTAAACGTTTAGGATGTCTATATTGTATAATACCCGCGTAAAATCTGAGTGGTATTACTTTAGAGAAGTAGTTTAACAACCGTTATCATTCATTTGCGTTTATAGCGAAAAGAAAAAGTCTTATAATAACCAGTCATTAAAATAAATGACCGTGCCTCTCAACAGCCCACGTGCATACGTGCCACGGGAAATTAAGTTCCTAGAACTTTTACCAAGTATCAATAGGATATCACAATGAGACAGCTATTCGTTAAACCGAGCGGGAAAATGTTTGCGAAATTATAGATAATACTACTTTTTACTTCGTTCGTTTCTTCTTTTCCTTTTCTTTCTCTAAGATTCTTTTTTAGTGAAATTTTTATAGAAGGAGAGAGAATAAAGCAGCTTAGTCAAGGATTATTGTGTTATTGAAATTGAGAGAAAAAGTATAATACTAGGGATACTAAATACTCTATTTGTTAAATGGATCGGAGAAAAGTTGGAAAAATTATAGATAATACCACTTTTCTTCTTCCTTCGTTTCTTCTTTCTTTTTCCTAATTATTTCGAAGATTCTTTTTTAATGAAATTTGTATGTAACGAAAGAGAATAGAGTAGCTTAGTCAAGGATTAAAATTGAGAGAAAAAGTATAATACTGGAGATACTAAATCACTTTGTTTATGGATATATAACTCTATTCGTTGAATGGATCGGAGAAAAGTAAGAAAAATTATAGATAATACCACTTTTCTTCTTTTCCTTTTCTTTCTCTAAGATTCTTTTTTAATGAAATTTCAATAGAACGAGAGATAACAAAGTAGCTTAGTCAAGGATTACTGTGTTATTGAAAATACTACAGATAGTAAATCACTTTGTTTATGGATATATAACTATATTTGTTAAATGGATCGGAGAAAAGTAAGAAAAATTATAGACAATACCACTTTCTCCTTCCTTCGTTTCTTCTTTCTTTTTCGAAATATTCCTAAGATTCTTTTTTAACGAAATTCGCACATAACGAAAGGGAATAAAGTAGCTTAGTCAAGGATTACTGTGTTATTGAAATTACGAGAAAAAATATGATACTAGAGATACTAAATCCTTTCGTTTATGGATATATGACTCTATTCGTTAATATATCAGGGAAAAGTTGGAAAAATTATAGATAATACTACTTTCATCTTCCTTCCTTTCTTTTTTTCCTTCCTTCCTTTCTTCATTTTCTTTCCTTTCTCTAAGATTCTTTTTTAATGAAATTTCGATAGAACGAGAGACAATATATAACTCTATTCGTTAAATGTATCGAAGAAAAGTTGGCAAAATTATTGATAATACTACTTTTCTCCCTTCTTCGTTTCTTCTTTCTTTTTTCTAATTATACCTAAATTTCTTTTTTAATGAAATTCGTACATAGCGAAACATAATAAAATAGCTTAGCCATGGATTACTGCATTTCTGAAATTGTAAAAAAAAATATAATACAAAAAGTGCAACCTTATTTGCAAAGTAACCTTTATAATTTATAAACTTTGCGTGAAAAAGTAATTTTATACGTTTTGCACTTAAGGACAGACTCTTATTATCTTCCTATATCTTCGCAAGGAGGAAATCTTCTCGCGATACAATTGTTTAGTCTGAAGAAACTATTTCTGAATATAATAGTAACGATTAATCGACTGCACTCTGCATTGATTCACAGAGATGAAGAAGTTGATAGATCAAGGATATCAATGTAGCTCAGTTTGTCGTTTAGAGAAACCGTGGAGGCCATTTTTCTTTGAATCAACTGTCATAGTTGATATCCACTTAACACCGTTGCTAGACGTCATGCCACTTAACGACCTATTTTCGAACAAAAAGTACACGTTCAACGGAATCATCACATGACCGAATCGATATCGAGAATTATTTCGTGCTTCTTTACACGAGACAGAGAGAATACGAAGAAAAAATGAAACGCGATAGAATGGAAGAGAATTATTAATTAATATCAAAGATCATTCAAAACACTCACAACCGTCCTCGAAGGATTATCAATCTCAAAATAACCCAATACACTTGATAAATCAAACCTTATAACACTCCCGAGAAATTTCATCGAAGTTTTATTTACAATTCAAATAAAAAGACAAACCTCTTCGAAAAAAGTAAAAAGTTAATACCAAAGATCGTGATCTAAACACGTAAACGCGTAGAAACACTCAGAACCGTCCACAAAGGATCATCAATCCCAAAAATTCAATGCACTTGATAAATCAAATCCTATAACACTCCTCAGAAATTTCATCGGAGCTTTATCTACGATTCAGATAAAAAGACGAACCTTTTCGGAAAAAGTTAATACCAAAGATCGTGATCTAAACACGTAAACGCGTAGAAACACTCACAACTGTTCACAAAGGATTATAATCCCAAAATAACCTAATGCACTTCATAGATCAAACCCTATAACACTCCTCAGAAATTTCATCGGAGCTTTATCTACGATTCAGATAAAAAGACGAACCTTTTCGGAAAAAGTTAATACCAAAGATTGTGATTTAAACACGTAAAAACACTCAGAACCGTGCACAAAGAATTATAATGTCAAAATAACCCAATGCACTTGATAAATCAAACCCTATAACGTTCCCTACAAATTTCATCGGAGCTTTATCTACAATTCAGATAAAAAGACAAACCTTTTCGAAGAAAATTAATACCAAAGATTGTGATTTAAACACGTAAACGCGTAAAAACACTCAGAACCGTCCACAAAGGATTAATCCTAAAATAACCCAATGCACCTCAAAGATCAAACCCTGTAACACTCCTCAGAAATTTTATCGGAGCTTGATCTACGATTCAAATGAAAAAACAAACCTTTTCGAAACAAATTAATACCAAAGATCACTCAAAACATTCAGAACCGTCCACAAAGGATTAATCCTAAAATAACCTAATGCACCTCAAAGATCAAACCCTATAACACTCCTGAGAAATTTCATCAGAGCTTTATCTACGATTCAAATGAAAAAACAAACCTTTTCGAAACAAATTAATACCAAAGCTCACTCAAAACACTCAGAACCGTCCACGAAGGATTATCAATCCCAAAAGAGCCCAATGCATTTGATAAATCAAACCCTATAACGTTCCCTACAAATTTCATCGGAGCTTTATCTACGATTCAGATAAAAAGACAAACCTCGTATAAAAAAGTTAATACCAAAGCTCACTCAAAACACTCGGAACCGTCCAACAAGGATTATCAATCCCAAAATAACCCAATGCACTTGATAAATCAAATCCTATAACACTCCCGAGAAATTTCATCGAAGCTTTATCTATCAGCCGGTTTAGCTCTATTGTTACTGAAATCTATCTTGCAAATTTGCTCATTAACAATGGCTTACAGATTGCTCGCGTCAGGCACATCTGGCATGGCGAATAAAACGATCAGCGAGCTGCAATGGCGTATCGGACAATCGGCGCAACGCTCTCGCTGGTGATATACGTATTACGTATTCTTTCACTGCTGTTTCTCCGGCCATTTCTTTCTTAGCCACCTCGTTGATACGACTCGAGCAAAGTGCATCGTTACGACGCCCTTGGTGTCATTCGCCTATCACGCGTGTAATACGCTTCGACCAACTCGAACAATTCGCAAAATTACACGAAAACCTCGGAATTTAGAGCATTTAGTTTTCATTATATAGAATTTATAGGAATTTATAGCATTTAGTTTTCAT
>NIJG01000411.1:59760-76311 GCA_002201625.1 Euglossa dilemma
TGGCGGAAAAAAAAATATCAAATTCAGCAGAATGGGTAAAAGCAATTAATTTGGATTTCACTGGAAAAATTGAAAAACGACCCGTATAGCGGGCTAGAAGATAATTGACCGAATAAATTAATTGGTATATCTGCGAAAATCTTTCGAATAATTTTATTCGACAATTATTCATTCGACGTTTAATCAACGACTCAATTTGTACGGTTTGAATCGGCAAAGCTAATTGCCTGGAATCCATAAATATTCCCTTTCTTCGATTCCTTCGACATTCGTACTAAATGAATTTTAATTGGCGATTCTACGGTATATAAAACCTAAATGGATAATTAAAAGATAATATGAAAAGGTGAATTATACGATACTGTAATTATTTAAATACCTTACTATCAAATAGAAATGGTTATACTTTATATATTACATCGAAAAAATCTCTGTTAAACAATTCTATTTCTAATATAAATTTCATATCAATGGAAAGAAAAAAAGAAAATCGTTGATAAAAATTCCGAAATTTATATAGCAAGAAATCGGCAATCATGCGAAATTGCGAATATTGTGACTCAGAGATTCAAACTTAACCACCAATTACGCACCTAGTAAAAAAGCATTACTTCGTATTTCTTTCCAGAAACAAAAAGAAAAAAACAGAATGGAACAGGAAACCACCAAACGCGTTTTCCAAAACTCTTACAGCTACCAATTACACATCTCGTAAGACCGCGATTCTCGGTATTTATTTTCACAAAAAAAAAAGAAATAAAAAGAAAATACAAAAATCTATAAACACCAGCGAAGCTTTGCTACGAACAATCCAGAGACAAAATGGTACAGGAAACCCCGAAACGCATCTTCGAAAACTCCTACAGCCACAAATATAGTAAGAACGCACCTCGTAAGAACGCATTACTTCATATTTCTTTAAAGAAAAAAGACCAAAATCTATAAATACCAGTCGAGTTCGAATACGAACAATCCAGAGATAGAATGGAAAAGGAAACCGCGAAACGCGTCTTCGAAAACTCCTACAGCCACAAATATAGTAAGAACGCACCTCGTAAGAACGGATTACTTCATATTTCTTTAAAAACAGAAAGAAAAGACATAAAAATGTATAAACACAAGCGACGCTCTGCTACGAACAATCCAAGGACAATAGAATAGAAAACCTCGAAACGTGTCTTTCAAAACTAAGAACGCATTATTTCACATTTGTTTCATAAAGAAAAAAAAAGACATAAAAATCTATAAACACCAGTCAAGTTCGAATACGAACAATTCAGAGATAAAATGGAACCGGAAACCCCAAGACTCGTCTTGGAAAACTTCAACAACCACCGCACCCTCTTAAACAACCGTCAAAACGAAGAACAGCGAAAGCTATCGGGAAAATTCGCATAAATCGCGTCGCGAGTAGTACACGAGGCAAGTAGAGAATAACTCGGCGGAAAGTTCATCTGTTGTAGGATTGCACGCCCACGTGTCCTGGGCCCGTTCCTAAATCCGAGATCACGATAGAGCAGAACGGGCAGTTTCCGGAAAGTTGCCGGGATCGTTTATGCTCGCAGCCCCTAATCCGCGAAGGGATTTGATATATCGCGGCCGCAAATTGGTCCCGCCGACCGTTTCCCCGGTAAATAAAAAGGAAATTTATGGAAATGCATAGAACGCCGGCGCATAATGCCCGTTCCGCGCGTTCCTTCGGCTGCCGGCGCTAATATCAATAACAATGAGAACAAAAATATAGCACGGGGGACCGAACGGGGGAGGAGAAGGCGCAGGTAGACGCGATGCGAATCGAGGACTGACAAAAGGATCAAAAGGATCAGAGGAATTCTGCGCCGGTGCCCGAGAAATCGCCTGGAATGGTCCCCGTAACAGGCGCCGTTTATTTTAACCGGCCGACGCCGAAAAATTCCTCGAGTTAGCGCTCTTGCCTCTCCTTTCCATCTACCGGGTGATTTCAACGTTTAATGGCACTTTTGCAAATTTTTATTTCATTTATCATAGAGATCTATGGCTTGTTTGGCAATTTTTGTTTCATTCGTGTTAGAGATCTATGCCTCGTTTACCTCTATCGGGTGATTTCAACCGTTAACGGGGACTTCTGAATTTTTCTTTGATTCACGATTGCCTTATTTGCAATCTACCGGGTGATTTCAACGTTTTCCGGGACTTCTTAGGAATTTTTGTTCCATTCTAGAGCTCTTTGCTTCGTTTGCATCTACCGGGTGATCTTAACGTTTAATGGGAACTTTGCAAATTTTTATTTCATTTATCATAGAGATCTATACATCGTTTGGGAATTTTTGTTTGATTCGTGTTAAAGATCTATGCCTCGTTTGCATCTACCGGGTGATTTCAACGTTCGTAGGGTTTCTTAGGAATTTTTATTCGACTCACGTTAGAGCTTTCTGCCTCGTTTGCAATCTACCGGGTGATTTCAACGTTTTCCGAGACTTCTTAGGAATTTTTGTACGATTTTAGAGCTCTTTGCCTCGTTTGGGAATTTTTATTTGACTCACGTTAGAGCTCTATGCCTCCTTTCTATTTTCCGGGTGATTTCAACCTTTAAGGAGGACTTTTGCAAATTTTTCTTTAATTCACCATAGAGCTCTATGACTCGTTTACGAATTTTTGTCCGATTCACGGAATTATTAATACGATATAAAGTATCTTGGATTATTAATAATATCGCAAATTATTATACAAAGTATCGCAATTAATCTGTGAAATTATTCCCAGCTAATACGAACGCTCGTTAGCGGTATCGCGTTTTTGATTAACGCAATGTAACTGAAAGGATTTATTTTTATTTCGAATATCCGGTACGATCAGTTTACCAGCGTGTTAAACGAGATCGACAGCATCAGATCTGTTTTAAATTAAAAAGTACGCAACAAATTTGACAAACTTCCGTGTATACACGAATCAATAACGATGAAATTTATGGCTCTTCGCGAGGAACAATGCACAGCGAAGAATTTGCTGTATTAATTTTCATTTGTCATTGATATATCTGCGTAATTGAGAACGTTTCTGGAAAAAGAATTCACAAATTTATGATTCATTTTCAGTT
Source organism: Euglossa dilemma (assembly GCA_002201625.1). NCBI lineage: Eukaryota > Metazoa > Arthropoda > Insecta > Hymenoptera > Apidae > Euglossa > Euglossa dilemma. Next base: position 62,837 of record NIJG01000411.1, read on the forward strand.
ACTCATTTTTAATGTTCTTTGTGGCGTGAATCTAGAAATATATTTATATAAATATATCCACAAATAATTTCTTTTTCTTTAAATCATGGGACCATTCGATCTTTTTGCTAGAATACAAATTTTTCCTTTGTCTCGCGAGTGTACGTTATTACACATTCTACCTATTTTTTGGTAATAATTAGTTTTTAATCTCATTAATATTGCTATTAATTTTACCAACATCTCACGGGGTCCCATGTGGTGTGAATAGAAAGTCTTTTCTGGAAATTTAAACGAAAATTTCAACTAAATATAGCGTAAGGGTTGATTTCGCAATACCATAAGTTTCTGTTAGATTAATTGCATATTCCCTAAGTTCAAAATTTATGTTTATATAGCGTAAGGGTTGATTTCGCAGTACCATAATTTTCTATCAGATTTATTATATATCCACTAGATTTTAAATTTATGTTTGTATAGCGTAAGGGTTTGATTTCGCAATACCATAATTTTCTGTTAGATTAATTGTATATTCGCTAAGTTTAAAATTTATCTTTGAATTAATTTCTTTTTCGTTTTTTTACAAATTACATAATCTTCTTTAATATCATGCCGTGTTATTTTCTATAATTATAATTATAATTCCTCTATTTTTTTAATATATCATCATTTTCAGTTGCCAATATTATTTAGTTCTATCTTTATTATTCAGGACTATTTAAGAGAAGAGAAAGAAAAAGATTTGTAAAAAATTTATGTTTATATAGCGTAAGGGTTGATTTCGCAATACCATAATTTTCTGTCAGATTAATTGTATATTCGCTAAATTTAAAATTTATGTTTGAAATAATATCTTCTTCATTTCTTTTTACAAATTATATAATCTTCTTTAATATCATGCCGTGTTATTTTCTATAATTATGATTATAATTCCTCTATTTTTTTATTATATTATGATTTTCAGTATTATTTAATTCTATCTTTATTATTCAAGACTATTTAAGAGAAAAGGAAGAAAAAGATTTGTAAAAAAATGTCGAACTGGCCAGCCCCCTTAAGCCGCGGTTTCTTGCAAATGGCCATAAAGAGAGGCGAGTGCGTTTCTGTGTAGGACAAAGAGAAAAAACTGTCGAATGAATTTAATTACTCGTGGCCTCGGTACACGCGCTTTTTACCGCGCTCGTCCCATCGGGACTGATTATATCGCCGTAATTAAGCAATTAAATCAAACTGCAAACCGGCCAGTCTAAGAAAAAAGGATTATCGAAAAGGCATGAGCGTGTCCCGTGTACGGTAATACTTGGAAACGGTATGCAAAAGGTGAATGTTCTATCGATCGACGTGATTGTTACAACGGTTATCAACCATACGTGATCGCACACGGAACACTTTCGTAATTATAGCGTATCAACAGCCGAAGATCGGTATCTTCGAAATGGTAATTTGTCAACATGACCCGGCCAGAGCTTTCGCGAGAACGACAGATTTTCCATTAACGCTAGAACACCGTCGAATTTACTTCAAGCGATTACCTTCGCATACTTTTTGTATACACCTGATATATATTTACATATTTTTTATACCGCGTCGCAGCATTTTCATGTTATTATTTTGATATTAAAACTAGGATTTGGAATTACGAACCTAAAGAATAGGATATAATTATTATTTTAATAAATCTCTCGATCCCGGCATTCATCGAATTTAAAAATTTGATTTTCCATTAACGCTAGAACACTTAAGATAACTTAATCCAAGCGAATACCTACGGATATTTTTTATATACACCTGATATATATTTAAATATATTTTTTATACCGCGCCGCGGCATTTTCATGTTATTATTTTGATATTAAAACTAGGATTTGGAATTACGAACCGAAATTACGAATAGGATGTAACTAATATTTATATAAATCTCTCGTTTCCTGCATTCATCGAATTTCAAAATTTGATTTTTCATTAATGCTAGAACACCGTCGAATTTACTCCAAGCGACTACCTTCGCATACTTTTCATATACACCTGATATATATTTACATATTTTTTATACCGCGTCGCAGCATTTATACCGCGGCATTTTTATATTAAATCTAAGATTTGGAATTACGAACCCAAGGAATAGGATATAATTATTATTTATATAAATCTCTCGTTCCCTGTGATGTTCGAATTTCAAAATTTGATTTTCCATGAACGTTAGAACACTTAAGTTAACTTAATCCAAGCGACTACCTTCACATACTTTTTATATACACCTGACATATATTTACATATTTTTTATACCGCTCTGCGAAATTTTTATATTATTATTTTGATATTAAATCTAAGATTTGGAGTTACGAACCCAATGAATAGGATATAAGTTTTGTTAAAAGAAAAAGAAAATCAGCAAAATTTCGAGGACTTGGAGTTTCAAAAATTTCCAGTTTTACAAATAATTCAAATATTTTTGAAAATCACCGTCGATGAAACATCAAGTTAATAAAAAAAATCAACGCGACTCGACATTCGTTTCAAAATTCCAAACACTCGTATTTTCACGTTTTGTTAAAACAAAAGTAAGACCAGTAAAATTTCGTGAACTTGGAGTTTCAAAAATTTCCAGTTTTACAAATAATTCGAATATTTTTGTAAATCATCGTCGATGAAATGTCAATGAAACGTCGAGTAAATAAAAAAGTCAACACGACTGGACATCGTGGAACGTCGATGCATCTCGTGGTCACTTCAAAACGGCTGGATCCATTTCAAAATTCGTAACACTCGCGTTTTGAAATGTTGTTAAAACAAAAGTAAGACCAGTAAAATTTCGAGAACTTGGAATTTCAAAAATTTCCAGTTTTACAAATAATTCGAATATTTATGTAAATCATCGTCAATGAAATGTCAACAAACTGTCGATGAAATGTCGAGTAAATAAAAAAGTCAACGCGACTGGACATCGTGGAACGTCGATGCATCTCGTGGTCACTTCAAAACGACTGGATCCATTTCAAAATTCGGAACACTCGCGTTTTTCCATTCGACCGACTGTACGACCTCGCTGTATCATTCAAACCAATCACGCGCTATTATACACGTCGATATCTCTGGCATTAAACAATCATATTGACCATCGTACATCACATCTCATCTGTCATCTACCCTTCATGAATCATGGATCAACTTCGATAGCTAGGTACAGTTCGCGAGAAAATCACCGCACACCCTATCATTTCCAGCGTTTCTTCGGGCTAATGCGATCTATGCAAATTTCACATACGCATCAATGTAAAATATTCCCTGTTTGATGATATGCAAAAAGAGTAATCGCAATTTGTACCTTTTTTTCATCGAACTTCGCAGTTCATGCGAAAAATAAATGAAACAAAAAGATAGAGAAAAGAATATAACAATAGGAAAAGATTTTTCGCGTATTTTCGAGTGCTAAATGGTGTTAATTTTAATTTTAGAAAATTAATTAAAAGAAAATATCGATTCTTGCGAATGTAAAGTATTTCCTGTTTGATGATATGCAAAAAGAGTAATCGCAATTTGTACCTTTTTTCATCGAACTTCGCAGTTCGTGCGAAAAATAAATGAAACAAAACGATAGAAAAAGAATATAAACAGTAGGAAAAGATTTTTCGTGTATTTTCGAGTGCTAAATCGTGTTAATTTTAATTTTAGAAAATTAATTAAATGGAAATATCGATTCTTGCGATATGTATAAAAATATTTCATTTCCTTTTTTTCTCTATTTCTTTTTTTTTCCGATATTTTTATCATCGGTAACTTATATTATTAACCATCCTCCGGAAAATGAAATTTAATTCAGGTAATTCCGCAGCGTAGAAACTTTTTCCAATTCCGGTTATTTCATTTCAGTTTCTATTTCACAAGCTGTGTTTCATCGGTAGAATCAGAAATCGATCGAACAACTGGAAGAACGTAATAGTTATTAGTTATAGTGCTTTCTTTTTTCATTCTTTTAAATTCCTATTTTTGGTATTATTGTTAGTTTTAAATAATTCGTTTTTTAATTAACTTCGAAGTTTTCTGTCATCGGTAATTTCAACGATTTTGAAAGAAATCGTGTACAAACTTTTTTCGTTTATTTGAATATTCATGGTGTATTTCAAGATCAGATTTGGGCCTTGAGCTTTTATTCTGTTATTAAATATAATTTTTCTTAGAACTTGCTCGAGTAATTTCTTTGTTTAACGATGAAATAATTGGATAATTCGGAAAGAATTTTTTCATTATTTAAAGTTCGTTTATCTCGAGTTACAGTAGATCCTTAATAATCCGAAGATTTGTTAGATATTAACATATAAACCACGTGTAAATCATGTTTCAAATCTGTTATATATGGTTACTAAGTATAGTATTAACCAAAAAGTAGTACCCACATGTTTACTATAGATTATCAATTATTTTAACCCTAAATCCAGCACGATCAAAGTGACTGTTTTTCAAATCTTCGTTAAAAACGTCAATCAACACAAAAATCAAGAAACCACGCGTTATACAGTAATATCCATATATCTGTTATAGATTTCTATAAATTCTACTATAGATTCTTTTAACGATAAATTCAAAATTTAACACAATTTTAACATAAATCCAAAATGAGTTTTTCAAATCTTCGTTAAAAATTGTGTCAACCAAGACAAAGATCAATAAACCACGAGTTATTAATAATACCTCTGGTGAAATCAAAGGTTCTACCGCGTTCAAAGTGCTGAAGAATGATGAAACCGCAGAATTACCTACTACCACGCGATTTTCCATTTCTTTGTTGAGATTTCCTGGCATTTTCGGGGACACTGGAAAATCTCTTAAGCACGGAAAAAAAGTAATATCCATTTATCTGCTACAGATTTCTATAAATTCTACTATAGATTCTTTTAATATTAAATCCAATACGGCCAAATTTGAGTTAAGAATGTTAAACAAGACAAAAATCAAGAAACCACGCCTTATATAGTAACATCCGTATATCTGCTATAGATTCCTATAAATTTTACTAAAGATTTTTTTAACGGTAAATCCAACATTTAACATAATTTTAACACAAATCCAAAATGAGTTTTTCAAATCTTCGTTAAAAATGTTAAACAAGACAAAAATCAAGAAACCACGCGTTATACAGTAATATCCATATATCTGATATAGATTTCTATAAATTCTACTGTAGATTCTTTTAACGATAAATTCAAAATTTAACATAATTTTAACATAAATCCATAATGAGTTTTTCAAATCTTCGTTAAAAATGTTAAACAAGACAAAAATCAAGAAACCACGCGTTATACAGTAATATCCATATATCTGCTATAGATTTCTATAAATTCTACTATAGATATTTTAACGACAAATCCAAAATTTAACATCATTTTAACACAAATCCAAAATGAGTTGAAATCCAAAATGTCAACCAAGCCAAAGATCAAGAAACCGTTATTTCCACTAAGAAAGAATTATTAATATTAACTGCTCTGGTGAAATCAAAGGTTCTACCGCGTTCAAAGTACTCAAGAATGGTAAAACCTCAGAATTACCTACTACCACGCGATTTTCCATTTCTTTGTCGAGATATTCAGCTTCGAGGTCGCTGGAAAATCTCGCAAGCTCGGGAAAAAGTATTATCCATATATCTACTACAGATTTCTATAAATTCTACTATAGATTTTTTTAACGGTAAATCCAAAATTTAACACAATTTTAACATAAATCCAAAATGAGTTTTTCAAATCTTCGTTAAAAATCTCAACCAAGAAAAAAATCAAGAAACCGTTATTTCCACTGAGAAAGAATTATTGATATTAACTGCTCTGGTGAAATCAAAGGTTCTACCGCGTTCAAAGTACTCAAGAATGGTAAAACCTCAGAATGAGTTTTCCAAATCTTCGTTAAAAATCTCAACCAAGAAAAAAATCAAGAAACCGTTATTTCCACTAAGAAAGAATTATTGATATTAACTGCTCAGGTGAAATCAAAGGTTCTACCGCGTTCAAAGTACTCAAGAATGGTAAAACCGCAGAATTACCTACTACCACGCGATTTTCCATTTCTTTGTCGAGATATGCAGCTTCGAGTTTGCTGGAAAATCTCGCAAGCTCGGGAAATAATAGCGCGCGCTGCGGTAGCTCGCAGAGACGGAAATATCAATGTTGAATTTCGCGGTAGGAAGCGAAGAAGGTAATCGGGAAGAATAAAGAAGACAGGAGAACGGCAGACGCGATGTAGAAGATTCACATGGTGTGCGAGAGAAGGCAAAGACGCGTGTGTTAGGATTCTTTTGGCGGGTACTCACCTTCTCCTCGAGCGCCGGCCCGTTCTCCATCGCGTGCATAATGGCGTCCGAAATGCGGGTGTCCAATTGTCTGACAGCCCTCTCGGCATTCAGGCCCAACGGATCGTTACGGCCATCCACCGCTACAACCAGGCTCTCCACCGTTTCCACGTACCCGGACCATGCCAGGTCCAGTTCCGATGCCGGCTCCGTCAGGCAACCTCTGCAATCAGATTACCCTTCAGTCTCGCTTTTCATTCCATTCTACCGTCAATGATACTCTATCCCACGACTTTTTACACTTCGCCATCTACTTAACATTAATTCCCCCTAATCTACAGGTAACACGGTTTTTTTCTACTGGAAAGACAATTTACTAACTGAGGAAAGGTAAGGAACGATGTAACATCGGAAAATTTGTAGTTCATTGTTTCTCTTACACTTCACGATTACGATTAGGTCCCTCTAATCTACAGGTAACCCATTTTTATTCTATTGGCGAGACAATTCATTAACTGAGAAAACGTAAGGAACGATGTAACGAACCGAGAATTTGTAATCGATTGTTTCTTTTACACTTCACGATTTTCTTACGATTAAGTCACCCTAATCTACAGGTACCCCACTTTTTTCTTATTCGCGAGACAATTCACTAACTGTGAAAACGTAAGGAACGATGTAACGATCCGAAAATTTGTAGGTTGATTGTTTATTTTTTAACTTAAAAATGGTAATTTCTGCAATCAGATTACCCTTCAGTCTTGCTTTGCATTCCATTCTACCGTCAATGATACTCTATCCCACGACTTTTTACACTTCGCCATCTACTTAACATTAATTCCTCCTAATCTACAGGTAACACGGTTTTTTTTTACTGGAAAGACAATTCAGTAAAAGAGAAAAGGTAAGGAACGATGTAACCATCCGAGAATTTGTGGTTCATTGTTTCTCTTACACTTCACGATTACGATTAGGTCCCTCTAATCTACAGGTAACCCATTTCTATTCTATTGGCGAGACAATTCATTAACTGAGAAAACGTAAGGAACGATGTAACGATCCGAAAATTTGTAGGTTGATTGTTTATTTTTTAACTTAAAAATGGTAATTTCTGCAATCAGATTACCTTCAGCTTCGCTTTGCATTCCATTCTACCGTCAATGATACTCTATCCCACGACTTTTTACACTTCGACATCTACTTAACATTAATTCCCCCTAATCTACAGGTAACACGTTTTTTTTCCATTGGAAAGACAATTCAGTAAAGGAGAAAAGGTAAGGAACGATGTAACCATCCGAGAATTTGCTGTTCATTGTTTCTCTTACACTTCACGATTACAATTAATTCCCCCTAATCTACAGGTATCCCATTTTTTTTTTTATTGGAAAGACAATTTACTAACTAAGAAAAGATAAAGAACGATGTAACACCGGAGAATTTCAGTTGATTATTTCTTTTACACTTTACAATTTTCTTACGATTAAGTTCCCCTAATCTACAGGTACCCCACTATTTTTTCTATTCACGAGACGATGTTAACGATCTATTGGCGAGAATTTGTAGTTGATCGTTTTTTTTACACTTCACGATTTTCTTAGGATTAAGTCCCTCTAATCTACAGGTACCCCATTTCTATTTCTATTGGCGAGACAATTCACTAACTGAGAAAAGATAAGGAACGAAGTAACGATCTATTGGCGAAAATTTGTAGTTCATTGTTTCGTTTACACTTCACGCTTTTCTTACGATTACTTCCCCTTAATCTATAGGTACTCCATTTCACCTTATTTTGATTCCGAGGGATACTCACTGAGAAAAGGTAAGGAACGATGTAACGATCTATTAGCAAGAATTTGTAGTTGGTTGTTTCTTTTACATATCACGATTTTCTTACAATTAGGTCCCTCTAATCTACAGGTACCCCATTGTTCTCTCCATTTGCAATTCCAGGGGATACCCACGAAGAAAAGGTAAAGAACGTTGTAACAATCTATTACCGAGAATTTGTAGGTTGATTGTATTTCTTTACACTTCACTATTTCCATACCATTAATTCTCCAGCAAACCACAAGTATCCCATTTTTAATTACGAGAGGAATACAAATACGCGATTAAATATTCCACGCATGGACGATAATGATCAAAATAATACTATAATATCGTCTCTACCTAACAATGCGCCAAGATCGACATAAATTTTGAGAAAATGAAACTTAGCAACGAGTCATCCTAACTTCAACAACTCAGTTGTCAACTCTCAATGAATCTCCGAATTAATTTACAAATTGGGAAATATAAAAATCAAACGCACGATTTAGTAATAATAAAAAATATTCATAGAATAATTCTCTGCTTATTTTACGCGGAAGGTTAGAGTAATTAATGTAGCAAAATTGAACTTTGGAAAGTTTCGATGACAGAGTTGCAAAAGTTTGGCATAGAAAGATCTGCAACAGCACCTTGCGAGTGAGAGTACGAGGAAAAGTTTAATAAAAATGTGTGCCCAGGCGAATATAGTCAGACATACTTGTCTTTAAGCAATGTCCCATCTTTGCTTACATAACCAACTACTTTGGAAAGTTCCAAGTAAAGCAATTACAAGTTTTTGCATCTAGTTATAGAAATGTGTCACGAAGAGGCAACGCGTTTAAAACGCCGTGATTTCACGGTTAGCCGTAGCTCGAATCATCCACGGTCATTTCTCGGTTATTTTTCATGGAAAAAATTACGTAAAACGTATTTTTTGCATTTTTTAGTAGAATCACTTGCGAACCTGTAAGCCGATATACCGTGTAATTAAATAATTACATTCAAACGCGAGCGGTAATAATTAAAGTAGTGGGATTATTAAACGATTAATAAACAATGCTTTTTGAATTTCTGAAAACTCAACATCAATGTCATTTACTTCTAAGTTCCTAATTTAAAATTTTCATTTAGTAACTCTAGGTAACACTCGCGAAAGGGTAAAAGAAAAATATTTTCTATTTTCTGTAATCGTCATTTCTAAATTTTCATTAACTCCAAAATTCCTAATTTAAAATTTTCGTTCAGTAACCGCAAAAAAGAAAAAGAAAAACATTTTTTATTTTCTGTAATCGTCGTTTCTAAACTTTCATTAACTCCAAAATTCCTAATTTAAAATTTTCATTCGGTAACCACGAAAAAGGAAAAGAAAAACATTTTCTATTTTCTGTAATCGTCATTTCTAAACTTTCATTAACTCCAAAATTCCTAATTTAAAATTTTCATTCAGCAACTCTAGGTAACACTCGCAAAAAAGAAAAAAAAAACAAAAATAATAAAGAAATAACCAAATTATTTTCACACCGTTCCGTTGCAGATGATCGCCATTGATACCCTAATATAAAAAGAATTGTTAGAAATTTGCATACGGAAAGCACCTGAAAAATTGTTGTGTTATATCAATCTATCAAAATTTGAACCTTTCAAACGTTTCGCGAACGTGAGAAAAAGAAAAAGTCGTTAAAAACGAAATAAATCGATGCGAAGATCGGAGATAAAATAATTGCTGAAAGCGACAGAACAGTGGTATGCATGACAGATTCGGTTGAAAATGCATTTTCATTCTCACCCACGTACCCTGGCTAAATTTAGACCCCGAGTGAGCGATTTCAGCGGTTTCGTTGCACGTGGATACGTACGCGATAAATTAACCGCAAAAGAATCACCCTAGTCCCAGGAATCCGGAAGCTGATCGGATCAAACCGCTTGCGGTTATTTACAATTTGCATCTTATGAATTTCAACAACTCTATCTGCCCCTTCCTTTTTACGCAACAAACATATGTAACTTACGTATTGATCGATATAATGTTACTTATCGAATGCGTGTATATTTAATGTTTAGTTATTTATTATTCTTCGGAGAATTTCTTTCGTATTAACGCACGTTTAGAAATTTAGGTATTTAGCGCTAAGTTCACGGGATATTAACAGATTTAATTCGAAAACAATCGTAGTATTAACAGACTTGATGTAAGTTAATTAAATCTGTTAACTTTTGAAATGTAGAAGAAGTTAAGAAACTTTTTCTGAAAGAAACCAACGATGAGTTTAATTTGAAAACAATCATAGTATTAACAGACTTGATTTAACTTAATTAAATCTGTTAACTTTTGAAACTTAGAAAAGGTTTCTTAACTTTTTCTTTAAAAAGCCAACAATGAGTTCAATCTGAAAACCATCGCAATATTAACATATAAGTTAATTAAGTCTGTTAACTTTTGAAACATAGAAAAGGTTAAGAAACTTTTTCTAAAAAAAACCAACCATGAGTTTAATTTGAAAACCATCGCAATATTAACAGACTCGGTGTAAGTTAATTAAATCTGTTAACTGCTGAAACTTAGAAAAAGTTAAAAAACTTTTTCTAAAAGAAACCAACGATGAGTTTAATTTGAAAATAATCGCAATATTAACAGTCTTGATATAAGTTAATTAAACTCATCATTGTTTTTTGTTTTAGAAAAAGTTAAGAAATTTATATCAAATTTCATGACATTGTAATTATTTTTAAATCAAATCCATGGTCTTTTTTTTAGAAAACATGTGGTTTCCTTTACTCTTAAATCTAACAGGTGTACGTAAAAGTAACGGAAAATGTAAAAATGTAAATATATAAAAATATGGAGCGTGGAAATTGGAGTTAACCTTGGAGTTAGAATAAAAAGCAGAGAACTCGAGGTATTTCTGCGAATAGCAGCCCATATACGAGGCAACGACTCATCAAAAACGATAAAAGAAAGTGAAAGTAACGGAAGTCAACGTAGAATATAGAACGAGTCGTTAAGGGTGAGTAAAGACACGAGTTAGAGCAGACTCGTGTTTTCCAAATCGTCATTCGCGAATTTTGGCAAATCGATATTACGAGAAATTAATACACTAACATGGTAATTACATAACATCGATAAAATAAATAGGAAATTCGCGACAATTATTTAAATCTGTCTTTAGACAAATTGTTAAAAATTTGAAGCGACTTATTTGCCTGTATTTCATTTATTTAATTAAATTCTGTATTATTGCGATTTGTAATATTGAAAATAAAGGTATATTTGCCTGTGTTTCATTTATTCAATTAAATTCTGTGTTATTGCGATTTGTAATATTGAAAATAAAGGTATATCCTTTAAGTGAATGTAAAATTACACGCAACTAATAAAAGTTATAGAAATATAGAAATAGAAATATAAAAATGAAAGAAGAATAGTTATAAAAACATATAAATATAAGTTGAAAATGAAATGTTTGATCGTATAAAATCAAGTTAAATTTGAAATATTTGAAATTAAAATATTTAAAACATAAATACGAATTTAAAAATTATACCTTTTTACGCCACGATAATCGTAATAATATTATACAATTATTTAAAAAATATAGAAATAAAAGGAGAATAGTTATAGAAACACAGAAATAAAAGTTGAAAACAAAATTCTTGGTCGTTTAAAATCAAGCTAAATTTTAAACACCAAAAATTAAAACATTTAAGAGGTAAATATGAACTCAAAAACTAAACCTTTCACTGTGCAATTACTAAAAGAAATAAATAAATAAATAAATAAAACCAGAGCAATTACCAAATTTCAAAAGAAACTATTCTGTTTACAAATTTGCATGTAACGCTTTATCTGTACCAAATGAAGTAGTATTTTTCGGACGATTTTTATTTTAATACTAAACCTACCTCGGTCAAATAGGAAGAAAGTAGAAGCTTCAAAAAAAATAGAATGACACGAGACATCACGAAAATAACTATACGTATATTGAAAAAAAAAATTCGCGAAGACTAGTGATTAAGATAATAAAGTTGAACGCGAAATTTCTAATGAAAATTTGGAAAATAATGATTTAAACCATTGTAGGTTTTAAATTCTAGTGTATTTGCGTGTCAAGGGGTTAAGCTCCCTTAAAACTGCCGGAAGAGAAGAGAATTGCATAAATTATTATTTCGTGCAGCAAATTAAACGTGCAGGATGATTTTACGCAAGGAGTTAAACACGCAGGACATTTTATCCCACGGCCGGGTAAACTCGGAATTAATCTCGCTGCTATCGGTTCATTTTCAACCTCGGTTCATTTTCAAGTTTAGACGATTCGTCTCGTTAAACACGATCCCGCGGCGAGTACGCGAAATTTCAGTAATTACTAGTCAAATATAGATGGATCTGGGCCGACAAATTTATCACGTGTTTACTTGCATCAAATACTTGTCGGAATTTATGTCATAAATAACGAGGAATCGGCACACGTTTGACGTTTCACTTTATTTCGAAATAACGATGTTTTAATAAAAATTCAGAATGAAAGTTTATTTAACAGTTTGCACTAGACGATTTTCAAAGAATTTTTGTCGCAAAACCGGTGATATTTTCCAGAACGGCAAATGAAAGATCGTTTGACAATTAACGCACGGAATTATTCGATTTCGATAATTCGAGAATTTAGAGTAGGAACTTTTATAAGAAATCAATTTAAAACTCAGAATATCTTTTGTTTTCCGCGAAAACGATAAACGATGTTAAACGTATATCGATGAATATGATTCTACGACTTCAAACGAATTATTTCGAATTTGGTAATCGTGGAAAACACTGGTCTACTCGATGATATTTTAGTGTTAATTCGTTCGATTAAAGTAACTTACGTAAGTTAAGTTACCCTGATTACGAAAAAGGTAAAGAAAAATAAATAACACCTACACGTTAAAAGAAAATTCCTTCGAATTTGGTAATCGTGAAAAATGCAGAGCTACTCGATGATACTTTTATCGTTAAATCGTTTGATTAAAGTAACTTACGTAAGTTAAGTTACCTTGGTTACGAAAAACACAAAGGAAAAAAAAAATAAATAAATAAATAAATAAACTACACCTCCAAACAAATAATTTTAAATTTGATAATAGTAAAAACACGTAGCAACTCGATGATACTTTTATCGTTAAATCGTTCGATTACAGTAACTTACATAAATTAAGTTATGTTGGTTACGAAAAACACAGAAAAAAAAAAAAAAAAAATAAACTACACCTTTAAAAAAATTCCTTCGAACTGTACTCGATGATACCTTACACCATTAAATCCTTCGATCAAACTAACTTACCTAAGTGAAATTACCTTACCTACGAAACAAAACCGTAGACGCATCGACGGAGAAATAAAAATAAATAAACTACACCGTAAAAAAAAAAA
>NIJG01000411.1:76670-90492 GCA_002201625.1 Euglossa dilemma
CCATACACCACCATAAAAAAAAAAAAAACAATAAAAAATACCAAACGAAACCCAAACGAATCTTTCTATTGTTGAAAACATTCTCGCGCATCCCGCGGAATCGCAAGCAACCACCATGAACACACCGTGAATGTTTAAAAGCAAACACAATCCCGTAGAATACCCATAGGACCCCGGGGCTACGTCACAATGACTAATGCGATTGAAAATGAACAAAGGCCGCGGTGAATAGTCCGGACCCATGAGGGCTTAGATAATTACCAGACTCGGCGGGCTCACCTCATGACATTAGTGCAGAATCCGCTGCAGGGCCTGACAGAGGGACCGATGCCCTTGCACCTGGGACAATAGGTCATCCTGAGAAGTGCACCATAGCAAGCTTCCTGCTGCGGGCTGGTTCCGGAAAACAGCACGCTGTCAGTTCGATCCAAAACCGTTTTTCCAAGTGTCAACGCTTGAACCAACACTCTGGTAGCTTCCAAGCTCTTGCTTACAGATTTTGACACCTGTTTCGGTATATCACCGAACGGTTGGATCTCATCCATGGTCTCGTAGAGACAATTCTTAAATTTCTCCGTGAAATCTTGCTCGTACTGACGAGGATTCACCGCGTTGTGATACGCGATCGGGAAGAGTTTGGTGAAGAACTCTATGAAACGTTCCTGAAGCATGTCACGGGTCAAAGGCTGCTGCAAGCTGTCCGGCGTGTTGCTCGAAGACACGTAATCAACCATGGCCTGGTACAGAGCTTTTATCGACGGCCTGCTCAACACAGCCATCGTCCGGTACACCTGGTCGAACAGCGTTAACGTTTTGTTCTCCGACTGTCTCGCCAGCATCGTCACCGTCTCTGTGAAATAAAAACGATAATCGTTTGAGATTGAGTTGTATTTGAACGGAAGAGGAATTTTTGGTAGACACATTTTGAGAATATTTAATTAATTATTAATGTTTATGTTAATAAGTTATTAAATTTAATAAATTGTTTATATATTATAAATTATTAATATATTAAAAGTTTGAGAGATTTAATAAATTATCCTCTTAAATAGGGATAAATATAAATAAATTTGATGATTATTATAGAGAGGCTTTCTGCACTCAGTTATTAAAATCGACGATTTTTTTGGGAGGTAGCGAAGAGTAGAATTTGACAGATTTTTTGATTTAGGGTTGAAACGGAAGAGGGTAATAAATTTCGGAGCACAGGTGCACTCGATTACACTCGACGATTTCTTGGATACCGAAGAGTAGAAATTTATAAATTTTAAAGCAGGGCTATATTTTATCGAAAAGGAATTTCTGGTAGAGAAATTTTGGATGCAAACCGAAGAGGGTAATAAATTTGATGATTACTATAGAGAAGCTTTCTGCACTCGAGTATTGCACTTGCCGATTTTTTTTGGATAGCGAAGAGTAGAAATTGACAGATTTTTTGATTAAAGCATAGCTGTTCTATTTGATAATTTGATAGAGAAATTTTGGGTGCAAACCGAAGAGGATAATAAATTTGATGATTACTATTGAGAAGATTTCTGAACTCTATTATTGCACTCGACGAGTGCAAATTGACAGATTTTCTGATTAACCTTTTAGGCACGGCACGCACCTTTTAGGATGGCAGAAGAACCGTTCATTGTGATTTCTGCTACGACATTACGTGCGAATAGAGTTCTAAATAAATAATTCAAATTAATGCGGTTTAGACGAAACAAATGAGAAATAAAGGGAAAAAACTGTGAAAGTATCATACTGTCAAAAATTGTGCTATCCACGAAGGTCACTATAGTAGCTACTATACTATAATGACGCGTTGTACTCAAAGATGGTATCTATCAAAGCAATTATACTGTCGCGTCCTCTAAATCGGTGCTATCCACGAAACTACTATAGTGACGCGTCGTTCTCAAAGATGATATCCATCAAAGCTACTATAGTGACGCGTCATTTTCAAAGATAATATCCACAAAAGCTACTATAGTGACGCGTCGTTCTCAGAGATGATATCCACGAAAAACACTATAGCGACGCGTCGATATCAAAGATGATATCCACTAAAACTACTATAGTGACGCGTCGTTCTCAAAGGTGATATCTGCCAAAACTATTATAGTGACGCGTCGATATCAAAGATGATATCCACGAAAGCTACTATACTGACGCGTCGATATCAAAGATGATATCCACGAAAGCTACTATACTGATGCGTCGATATCAAAGATGATATCCATCAAAGCTGCTATAGTGACGCGTCATTTTCAAAGATGATATCCGCGAAAAACACTATAGCGACGCGTCGTTCTCAGAGATGATATCCACGAAAAACACTATAGCGACGCGTCGATATCAAAGATGATATCCACTAAAACTACTATAGTGACGCGTCGTTCTCAAAGGTGATATCTGCCAAAACTATTATACTGACGCGTCGATATCAAAGATGATATCCACGAAAGCTACTATACTGATGCGTCATTTTCAAAGATGATATCCGCGAAAAACACTATAGCGACGCGTCGTTCTCAGAGATGATATCCACGAAAAACACTATAGCGACGCGTCGTTCTCAGAGATGATATCCCCGAAAAACACTATAGCGACGCGTCGTTCTCAGAGATGATATCCACGAAAAACACTATAGCGACGCGTCGATATCAAAGATGATATCCACAAAAGCTACTATAGTGACGCGTCATTTTCAAACATGATATCCGTAAAAAACACTATAGCGACGCGTCATTCTCAAAGATGATATCCTCGAAAATTACTATAGTGACGCGTCGTTCTGAATTGAATTGATTTTTAATACTCGTTCTTGGATTTCTTGTGATTACTATACAAAAGTAATTTTCTTTTTTTTTTTTTAGTTACCAAAGAGTAGAAATTTACAGATTTTCTGCTATAAAATTGACGTTACAATTTTTTCGGTAATTATAGTACACCTAATAATATTCAATATACGTTTTATGCTGAAACTATCACACAAATATCGTCGAATGATCATCCTACACCAATGATAACCATAATAACCCAAAAGCAAGTTTCCCACGTTAAAGGTGTCAATATCCAATCAGCAGAACATCGAATTAATAAACCTCGTTATTAATTAAATTATCAACGTCGTTCAATCGAGATTCGATAACTCGTTTGATTATAACGTTCGTTCCCAATTCGTTGCACGTGAATTCGAAATACCTTTAGCCTCGCGTCTCAATTGCCCCATATAGCGAGAGTGCATTAACAGCCTACTCCCCCGTAAGGAAAAAGTTAACAAGGAAGTACTACATTATTAGGTTTCGTTTCGTTTTCTTGCTCCATCGGCTGTTCTCTCGCTGACAGAGGCAGCAGAAGCGAGCATACGTTAGACGATAGTAATCTAGTTACTCGAACAGAAGTTCTTTTAAATGTGAACCCTTTGAACTCCAGAGACGACCCTCGGTTTAATCGAATACCAAAGATCGATGTTCATAAATACGTCTTTTGAATTGAAAATAACCCAACGATCCATGGAATTTAGAAATAAAATAGTTTCAAGCGTAAATTTATCTAGGATTTTTCATTTCCTGTTTTAACGGTATCATCGTCGAGTTATTGGCAGAAAATCTTCGAATTATTATTCTAACGTAATAAAAAAATTGTAAAAAAAAGAGTTAACTCTTCGAGGTATAAGATCTTAGAGAATAAAATATATGAGAGAAAATATGTTTACTTTCTGAAGTTAAAATGGAATTAAATTCGCAAAAAAGTTGAAACGTATCACTGGAAACATAAAGTTATTGTTTTCTTTTTTGTTAGACGAAGTGAATTATTTTCGATTCTTTAATTTCGTAAATAATTAAGATTTTTTCAGCGAATGGTAGTGAAATAAATATTCGAATACCCAAGTGTTTAAGCTTCGAATAAAATTCTTAATAATCCACGATTTTATTTTGCTTTTGTTCAATTTTTTATTTATTTTTGCACGGTTATGCGACGCGATTGAAACTGAAATTGGTTCTTTATCGGAGTTATCTCTGTTTGGTAAAAATTAGAATTTATAATTAATTCGGAATTAAAAGAACAAGAATCGATTATTTTCTGTAATATGGAAATAACGAATTTTCGTCTATTGGCCATTGTTTGCGAAATAACGAAATTTCGTCGTTTGAGTATTGTTTGCGAAATAACAAATTCTCGTCATTTGGTTATAATTTGCGAAATAACTAACTTTCGTCGTTTGACTATTGTTTGCGAAATAATAACGAATTTTCGTCGTTTGAGTATTGTTTGCGAAATAATAACGAATTTTCGTCGTTTGACCATTGTTTGCGAAATAATAACGAATTCTCGTGATTTGGCTATTATTTGCGAAATAACGAATTTGAATAATTTAGCTGGTGTTTGCGAAATAACGAATTTTCGTCGTTTGACTATTATTTGCGAAATAATAACGAATTTTCGTCATTTGGCTATTAATTGCGAAATAACGAATTTTAATAATTTGGCCATAGTTTGCGAAATAACTAATTTTCGTCGTTTGGCTATTGTTTGCGAAATAAAGAATTTTCGTCATTTGGCTATTATTTGCGAAATAACAAATTTTAATAATTTGGCTATTGCTTGCGAAATAACGAATTTTAATAATTTGGCTATTGCGAAATAACGAATTTTAATAATTTCACTATTATTTGCGAAATAACAGATTTTAATAATTTGGCTATTCTTTGCGAAATAACTAATTTTCATCATTTAGCTATTATTTACAAAATAACGAATTTTAATAATTTGGGTATTATTTGCGAAATAACAAATTTTAATAATTCAGCTATTCTTTGCGAAATAACTAATTTTCATCATTTAGCTATTCTTTCCAAAATAACGAATATCCTGCGAACGAATATGTGTTAAGTAAACACGTTGTCTGTCGTATTACCAAACAAAAAATACAGTCCACTTCGGATTCACCTAAAATTATATTCTCTCGATGAATCATACCTCGCTAAACGTTGACAACTAACAACGACCTATCGACGATGTCTAATCATCAATCTGACACTTCTAATCGCAGCGTGTCCCAAAGAATTAAACAAAGACAAGAAGGTACAACGGAACCGTTGTTCAGGTTCACGCGGAAAGGAAATTTCGCATTTATCGTCGGGGTTAGATCGATCGTAAAAGTATCGCAATAACAGTAACAAGTTCCTCGAAGTAGCTGGGAATTAGAAGGGTGAGAAGATTTTATAGTTGCAGCAACAGCGTTCGCGTCGTAAAGGTAGGGTAATAACGCTAACGAGAACGTTTATCGAAGTAATAGGGATTTATCGGGATGAAATATGACGTTGCCGCTGTTATATTACGCAATACGACATAACATAAGGATATTGTTGACTAAAGCTTCCGTGAACAATGTCGAGGGTTCGTGAGTTATTTTTCAGCGATGAAAGATCCTCGTGCAATCCAAGTTACGATATAGTATGGTCGTAAATTAACCTATTGATTATGGCAGACTTTGATACGCACCGAACACACCATAGGACAGAAATTAACCCTTTTGCTATGGCGAACTTTTTCCAAAAAAATGTGATTATGAATCTATGATATATAGTTTAAGTTCGGAGGTACATTATATAAAAAAGAAGTTAAAATATTCTTCATATGGTTTCCTAATCCAACACTACTCTAAAAACACAATACCACATCATCGCAAGTTCCTATTCCTAAAAAAGTTCGTTCAGATGTAGATGTTACGAATAGCTAGCTCAAATAACAAACTTCCAGACGTAAAATCAAATAGCAAACTTCCATAAATTTTCCAATACAGCAAACACAGATGATTAACCGATTTAAAGTCATTCAAAAAATAAAAAATCCAAACTATTTTTTCTATTCCTATTCCTATTCTTCTATTTCCTATTTCTAAACAAAGCTTCATTCAGACATATACACTCTTCCATGAAACTTCCCCGGAATCCGTGTGTAACAAGATTTTTGTGGCTCAACAATTCGCATTCCGGTCGGTTTTCCGCAACATGAAGCCGAGAGCCGCGTGGATGGGACTGAATGTTAGTATACAGCCTACAGGCGAATGCAGAGCGAACGTTATCGAAACAGGCTAGCATTGGAAGACTTAGAGGCGAGTAGAGGCGAATTGGTCCGCGGTTAGACGCACGGCTAGCGAAAACAAATAGCAGCCAATTACACGGCCTATGGTGGAATAATGGACTTGGCCCAGTGTCGGGTAACATGCTCGCGTGGCCGAACGGTGAGGAAATCGTGTCGTAGCCTTCGGACGATGACTAACGTACGAACAAATTGCCCACCGGCACCTGGTAACATTCCTCCGGTCCTCTTCCTTCCTTCGAGACCGAGCCAGCTCTCGAAATACCTCGCCAAGGAGGAAATCCAGGGTAAAAGGAGAATAATGGAACAAGGGGAGGAAGGCAAAAGGAGAAAACAAGCATAGAGAGAAACGAAGGAACGTAAGAGAGAGAAAAAAGGAGCAGAATACACAGGGGAGAGAGAACATCGTCGCGATACCTGCTGTTCTGTTTCTACTTTGAGAACAGAGAGAGAGATGAAGAGAGGGGACAAAGATTCTTTTAAGGAAAATGGCAATTCGAAGATTTTCCGATGCGAAGGATTTGATGATATTTTTGAAACGATGAATTAGAAATCGTGTGAAAGGTTGAGATAGAGGAGTACTTTTGTGGGTAAGTTTTAATTCCACGTCAGTTTTCTACTCGCAAAGGCTTCTTTTAAGGAAAATAGCAATTCGAAGATTTTCCGATACAAAGTTGAAGATATTTTCTAAACGATAAACAAGAAATCGTATATAAATTGAGATGTAGGATTACTTTGGTGGGTAATTTTTAATTCGACGTTAGTTTTCTCCTCTCAAAGCCTTTTTTAACACTAGATTTACGGGACTCGTCAATTTGACGGATGAGTTGCTGCAATTGTACAATATTAATAGATTTAATCAATTTATGGTAAGTTTATTAATATCGTAATTGTTTTGAAATTAAAATCATGGTCTTATTTTTTAGGGAAATATGTAGTTTTATTTTCCGGTAAATCTGACGGGTCTCCATAAAGATAGGTATTCAAAAACGTCCGTAAATCTAGTGTTAAAGAAAAATAGCAATTCGAAGATTTTCCGACACAAAGTTTTTCACAATATTTTCAGAACGATAACCAAAAAAAAAATGGTACAAAAATTGTAAGACGTAGACTTTGCTCCTACGCCTAGAAGCATATAGAGAAAGGAAGAAACGGAAGAGAGAGAAAAAAGGAAGAGAATCCACCAGGGAAAGAGGAGAGAGAGAGAGAGAGAGCTGAAGAGAAGCCTCCAATCTTTTTTCAAGAAAAATAGCAATTCCAAGATTTTCCGACACAAAGTTTTTCACAATATTTTCAAAACGATAACCAAAAAACGTACAAAAGTTGAGACGTAGACTTTACTTCGACGCATAGAAGCACAGACAGAAACGAAGAAACGGAAGAGAGAGGAAAAAAGAAGAGAATCCACAAGGGAGAGAGGAGAGAGAGAAAGACCTGAAGAAAAAACTCCAAACTTCTTTTAAGAAAAATAGCAATTCGAAGATTTTCCGACACAAACTTTTCCACGATATTTTCAAAACGATAACGAAAAAAAATCGTACAAAAATTGTAAGACGTAGACATTGCTCCAACGCATAGAAGCATATAGAGAAAGGAAGAAACGGAAGAGAGAGAAAAAAGGAAGAGAATTCACAAGGGAGAGAGAACATCGTCGCGATACCTGCTGTCCTGTTTCCACTCTCCTCTTCGGCTCTCTCTCCTCTCAAAGGCTTCTTTTACCTATGTACGATTTCAACGCCATCCCCTTCCCGACTCCTTCTCCTCTCTCTTTCTCTCTCTCACTCTCCTGAGCACTTGGTCTCGTCCTGAGGCACTTGAGGCCATTCCGCGGCACAGAGGAGAGAGCTTCGGCATTCCTCTCGCCGGTCATTTTATTTTAGCGCCACCGTGTGGGAGAGAGCCTTTTTATCCCTCTCTCTCTCTCTCTCTAGCTTTCTCTTCCTTTGTCTCTCTGTCTCGGTTTCTTTGCAGAGCTCCGTCTTCGTCCGACAGACGGTCCTCTACTCTCTCTTCTCTTCTCTCTTGGTTCTCGTTCTCTCTGGCTGGCGAGAGGCCGATGGACGAGCTCTGGCTGGTGTGCTTGCATGGTATACCCGATGGTGGCCATGTTGCGGAACACGGAGGGGGTGCAAAAGGTACGTGGGAACTGTACCACGCAGCTTGGTCGTCGCCGGACCGGCCTCGGTCCGAGCGAAATTTTAACCGCTTTATGCCCCGGCCAGAACAACCGCCCCTCCTCGCCCCGCACGCACACCGGGAACATCGGCAACGCTGATTTATCGCTTTATTTCACGAATTCCAACCGCAGATTCCCAGTGTAACGTTGGATCGCAGTTGGAGGAGTAACGGATTTTGAATTTCGAGTTTTGAAGTTTTGGGCTTTGAGTTTTAGGTGGGAGACTTCGTGAATTGGTCGAGGATAGAAGGATAGCAATGGTGATTTGTCGTTTTATTTCACGAATTTCAGACGTAAATTCCCTGTGTAACGTTGGATCGCAGTTGGAGGAATAACGGATTTTGAATTTCGGGTTTTGAAGTTTTGGGCTTTGAGTTTTAGGTGGGATCCATCGTGAATTGGTCGAGGATAGAAGGATAGCAATGGTGATTTGTCGCTTTATTTCACGAATTTCAGACGTAAATTCCGAGTATAACGTTGAATCGGAGTTGGAGGAATAACGGATTTTGAATTTTGGGTGGGAATCTTTGTGAATTGGTTGAGGATCGAACGATAGTAATGGTGATTTGTCGCTTTATTTCACGAATTTCAGATAAAAATTTCGCGTACAACGTTGCCTCGGAATCGGAGGAATAACAGATTCTAGATTTTGGGTTTTGAATTTTGAATTTTAGGTGGCAACGCTCGTGAATTGGTCCAGGATCGAAGGATAGCAACGCTGATTTATCGCTTTATTTCACGAATTCCAACCGCAGATTCCCAGTGTAACGTTGGATCGCAGTTGGAGGAATAACGGATTTTGAATTTCGGGTGGGAATCTTTGTGAATTGGTCGAGGATAGAAGGATAGCAATGGTGATTTGTCGCTTTATTTCACGAATTTCAGACGTAAATTCCCAGTGTAACGTTGGATCGCAGTTGGAGGAATAACGGATTTTGAATTTCGGGTTTTGAAGTTTTGGGCTTTGAGTTTTAGGTGGGATCCATCGTGAATTGGTCGAGGATAGAAGGATAGCAATGGTGATTTGTCGCTTTATTTCACGAATTTCAGACGTAAATTCCCGAGTATAACGTTGAATCGGAGTTGGAGGAATAACGGATTTTGAATTTTGGGTGGGAATCTTTGTGAATTGGTCGAGGATAGAAGGATAGCAACACTGATTTGTCGCTTTATTTCACGAATTTCAGATAAAAATTTCGCGTACAACGTTGCCTCGGAATCGGAGGAATAACAGATTTTGAATTTTAGGCGAGATCGTTTGTCCTTTGGTTGAGGATCGAACGATAGTAATGGTGATTTGTCGTTTTATTTCACGAATTCCAACCACAGATTCCCAGTGTAACATTGAATCGAAGTTGGAGGAATAACGGATTTTGAATTTTGGGTTTTAAAGTTTAGGTGGGACTGTTTGTCTTTTGGTTCAGAATCGAACGATAGTAATGGTGATTTGTCGCTTTATTTCACGAATTTCAGATAAAAATTTCGCGTACAACGTTGCCTCGGAATCGGAGGAATAACAGATTCTAGATTTTGGGTTTTGAATTTTGAATTTTAGGTGGCAACGCTCGTGAATTGGTCCAGGATCGAAGGATAGCAACGCTGATTTATCGCTTTATTTCACGAATTCCAACCGCAGATTCCCAGTGTAACGTTGGATCGCAGTTGGAGGAATAACGGATTTTGAATTTCGGGTGGGAATCTTTGTGAATTGGTCGAGGATAGAAGGATAGCAACACTGATTTGTCGCTTTATTTCACGAATTTCAGATAAAAATTTCGCGTACAACGTTGCCTCGGAATCGGAGGAATAACAGATTTTGAATTTTAGGCGAGATCGTTTGTCCTTTGGTTGAGGATCGAACGATAGTAATGGTGATTTGTCGTTTTATTTCACGAATTCCAACCACAGATTCCCAGTGTAACATTGAATCGAAGTTGGAGGAATAACGGATTTTGAATTTTGGGTTTTAAAGTTTAGGTGGGACTGTTTGTCTTTTGGTTCAGAATCGAACGATAGTAATGGTGATTTGTCGCTTTATTTCACGAATTTCAGATAAAAATTTCGCGTACAACGTTGCCTCGGAATCGGAGGAATAACAGATTCTAGATTTTGGGTTTTGAATTTTGAATTTTAGGTGGCAACGCTCGTGAATTGGTCCAGGATCGAAGGATAGCAACGCTGATTTATCGCTTTATTTCACGAATTCCAACCGCAGATTCCCAGTGTAACGTTGGATCGCAGTTGGAGGAATAACGGATTTTGAATTTCGGGTTTTGAAGTTTTGGGCTTTGAGTTTTAGGTGGGATCCATCGTGAATTGGTCGAGGATAGAAGGATAGCAATGGTGATTTGTCGCTTTATTTCACGAATTTCAGACGTAAATTCCCGAGTATAACGTTGAATCGGAGTTGGAGGAATAACGGATTTTGAATTTTGGGTGGGAATCTTTGTGAATTGGTCGAGGATAGAAGGATAGCAACACTGATTTGTCGCTTTATTTCACGAATTTCAGATAAAAATTTCGCGTACAACGTTGCCTCGGAATCGGAGGAATAACAGATTTTGAATTTTAGGCGAGATCGTTTGTCCTTTGGTTGAGGATCGAACGATAGTAATGGTGATTTGTCGTTTTATTTCACGAATTCCAACCACAGATTCCCAGTGTAACATTGAATCGAAGTTGGAGGAATAACGGATTTTGAATTTTGGGTTTTAAAGTTTAGGTGGGACTGTTTGTCTTTTGGTTCAGAATCGAACGATAGTAATGGTGATTTGTCGCTTTATTTCGCAAATTCCACGTACAACATTCTTTCGGAATCGTAGAAATAACAGATATCGGATTTTGGGTTTTCAATTTGCAATTTTAAATGGGAACCTGCATGGCTTGATCAACGATCGAATGATATTTGAATTCTTTTGGGATCTTGGGAGGTGAATTTTTAATATTTTTTCACGTGGGATCGATCGTGCCTTGGTCGAGGATCAAATGATAGCTGAATTCTTTTGGGATTTTGATAACCAGATTTTGGGTTTTGAGTTTTGAATTTCAGGTGGGATCGACCGTGCCTTGGTCGAGAATCGAATGATAGCAACGATGATTTATCGCTTTATTTAGACAAGATTAATTAAAAAACAAATTATATTCAGAATTACTATTTAAGGTGAAATAAGCGAAAAAATCTTGATAAATTCTTTTTTAGTCCAGGTTCGATTATCTCTCTGGTCGATAGAAGCTCGTATCGTATTGTTTCCCGCGCGAAATCCAACTATGTATACATATACATGGATATTACGTATACCCTAATAAACTCGAGACTTGCATTACAGGCATATGCATGCAGTAATGTTACAATTAGCGTCGATTTACACATATCCACGTTGCGTCCGCTCCACGTTTCTTCTTTAGAGGCACGCACACAACGGCACGAGGGGAATTCACTGGATAGCATGAATAAGAATAGAATAAACGGTCACGTTCAAAACTTCTCAAACAGGAGGGGACATTTTGCAGAATAAATCGAGCATTAAAGTTCGAGCCAGTGCCGTCTCTCTAATACCGCATTTTTCTTCCATTTTTCACGTAATACTCGTCTAAATAACCACCAAAATATTGAATATTAATAAATATTCAGCATATCCGAGTTGCAATCGAAAGAAAAATTTCGGTGAAATAAGTATATTGATATTTTTAACGCTAAGTTTCTTTTTCTAAATAGTAATAAAATAAATATAAAATAATCAAATAAAATAATACCTATTTCTATGGACTCCTGTCAGATTTAAGGGTAAAGGAAACCAGATATTTTTTTTTAAATAAAGGACNTTAAATAAAGGACGAGCTTAATTTGAAAACAATCGCAAATATTAACAGACTTGATATAGAAATATAGAATATTCATCATATTCAACTTGCAATCGAAAGGAAAATTTCGGTGAAATTAGTATATTGATATTTTTAACGTTAAGTTTCTTTTTTTAAATAATATTAGAATAAATATAAAATAATGAAACGAAATAATACCTATTTCTACGGACACCCGTCAGATTTAAGGGTAAAGGAAAACAGGTATTTGCTTTAAAAGACAAACGACGAGCTTAATTTGAAAACAATCACAATATTAACAAACTTGATATAAAACACATATCATAATTCACGGTTAGCAGTTGATATCTTTGATAGGAGTGTCGCACGTGATGTTTAATAAAAAATTTCTCTACTTCCTTATCTTCCTAGATAAAATCTTTCCTTAAAATACTCGTAATGGATGCAAAGTAGTACAAAACCACATTCGAATGGAACTGGGTACACTTAAACCACGCAGATAAAAAAACAAATAAATAGAACATGTACAAGTAACGTTTCAGATACCATAATTCACGGTTGATATGTTTGATAGGAATATTGCACATGATGTTAAATACGAAAGTTTGTACGATAACAAAAATTACTCTACTTCCTGATCTTCCTAGATAAAATCTTTCCTTAAAATACTCGCAACCATCCCACCATTTCGAAATTGACGCAAAGTAGTATAAAAAGTTTACTGAAACTATGCAAATAAAGAACATGTACAGGTAATATTTCAGATATCATAATTCACGGTTGATATGTTTAATATGAGTGTCGCAGGTGATGTTAATTACGAAAAATAGAATGAAAGAAGATCCGATTTGAGAGTCAGAGACGAGATGCTGTTATCCGTTTGAAGTGGAGGTGAAGAGGGCACGTGAACACGTCGTCCACTCGAGGACAAGAGGGAATAATTATTACCGAAATAATCTGCGGTCTCTTAACGGCAGACTCGATCGCGAATATTATTGGGCTAATTAATTATCCATTATCACGGCCAGGCGAAAATCGAATTCCCCTCGCCATTAGCGATCGTTCTCTCTCTCCCTTTCTCTCTCTCTCTCTCTGTAGCGCGTTCCATAAGATTAAAATTAATAGGATTATGCGGGAATTGCTTACTCGACGCATTTTCATTCGCACGCGAGACGCCGAAGGCGTCTTCGGCGTCTTGCAGCCATTGGTGGCGCTAAATACTCGTCAAAGAACTTTCCAATGTTACGTGACGCTGTTAACGCTGCAACTATCCATCTGTAATGCATACCTAAATACCAACGCGTGCCATTGGTACTAATTAACGAGGTATAATGAAAGCAAAAGAGCGCACGTGGTTGTGAGACTATTTCAACCCTTCGCGATCCACGATTTTTCAGGTCAAAAGAGCAGAAATGCAGAAATTTTCTTCGGGAAAATTGGGATCGTAAATAAATGCACTCCACAATTCTGGAGTCGGAGAAAAGTAGAAATTCAGAGATTTTCTTCTATAAAATAGGGATGGTAATTAAATGCACTGGACGTTTTTGGAGTCGGAGAAAAGTAGAAATTTAGAAATTTGCTTCTAAAAAATAGGGATGGTAAATAAATGCATTCGACGATTTTTTAGTTACAAAAGAGGAGAAATTCAGAAATTTTCTGGTATGAAATAGGGATAGTAAAATTTTGGGATGGTAAATAAATGCACTCGACCAATTTTAAGCTGCA
>NIJG01000411.1:91771-117956 GCA_002201625.1 Euglossa dilemma
CTCCAAACATAAATGCGGCGCACCGATACAATCCGGACAATAAGTGGTCACCTTCTTGGTCTTATTTTTAGCAATTTTTCACCCAAATAGTTTGGAATTTTTTTTCTAACATTCCCTGCAAAATTTTCGTTCCAGGTACGCTCGTCCTTCTTTTTTTTTGCAATTCGTGCCGTAATCTTCGTGGAACCGTTACTAAGGCGTCACGGTGATCACCCGTGACCACCAGTAAGAGAAACGTTCCATTTGATAAAAATATTGCCGTCTAACATCGATTCGTTATTATTTTGCCATTATATGCTTTGAATAATAAAAATAATTCCGCGGTGTCCTGGGCGAAGCATACGATTTCGGCGTGGCAGTCAAAGTGTTAAGCAACGTGAGAAAGGCATCTGTGGGCCGTGTTGTGGGCCATCTGGGCCCCAGACGAAAAGTTCTCGCGGGAAGGTTGAGGAAAGCTAATTAATTCATCGCTTCGCCGCGAAACCTGTTCGGTGGAAGAGCAGAGAAACGGATCGCGAGCGGATCGACGCCTACGCGAGGCGTATGGGCGCGGCGAACGGGACGACGACGCCGATGGACGCCGGACACGTGACCGAGAGACGCGCGCCGCGATAAACATCGCTGGTGGAAACGCGTTTTCCGCGGCTATCGAAAATAGAACGGGCCTAGAGACCGGGTTGCCCAGGCAACCACACGCTCCTCTCCTCTCCTCTCTTCTTTTCTCAGCCCTTGCCTTTTCCACCGTGTGAAATTACTATACCGTCGCCGGAGAATCTACTTCCAGCCGGCTATACATCCGACTGTGAAGTCATGCGCCACGAAAATCACGGAGATACGAGATATAACGAGGATAGATGCACGGATTCGCAGCTTTCCTGCGAGTTGATCATTCTACGCGAAAATTTTGTTATAATTGCAACGAGAAGCCATGATCCGAGATAATATCTTTGCAATATGTTAAATAGTAGCGGAAA
The DNA here is from genome assembly GCA_002201625.1 of Euglossa dilemma. Classification (NCBI taxonomy): domain Eukaryota; kingdom Metazoa; phylum Arthropoda; class Insecta; order Hymenoptera; family Apidae; genus Euglossa; species Euglossa dilemma. The sequence continues at coordinate 92,746 of NIJG01000411.1, forward strand.
AATCTGAAGTTTCGCAAAAATTTTGTTATAATTGCAACGAGAAGCAAAGATCCGAGATAATATCTTCCCAATATCTTAAATAGTAGCGAAAAAATCTGAAATTTCGCAATAATCGGAACGAGAATCCTCGATCCGAGATAACATCTTTANTCGCTATAATCGCAACGAAAAGCAAAAATCCGAGATAATATCTTCCTATTATTTTAAATATTAGCGGAAAAATCTGAAATTTCGCGAAAATTTCGCTATAATCGCAACGAAAAGCAAAAATCCGAGATAATATCTTCCTATTATCTTAAATAGTAGCGGAAAAATCTGAAATTTCGCGAAAATTTCGCTATAATCGCAACGAAAAGCAAAAATCCGAGATAATATCTTCCTATTATTTTAAATATTAGCGGAAAAATCTGAAATTTCGCGAAAATTTCGCTATAATCGCAACGAAAAGCAAAAATCCGAGATAATATCTTCCTATTATCTTAAATAGTAGCGGAAAAATCTGAAATTTCGCGAAAATTTCGCTATAATCGCAACGAAAAGCAAAAATCCGAGATAATATCTTCCTATTATTTTAAATATTAGCGGAAAAATCTGAAATTTCGCGAAAATTTCGCTATAATCGCAACGAAAAGCAAAAATCCGAGATAATATCTTCCTATTATCTTAAATAGTAGCGGAAAAATCTGAAATTTCGCGAAAATTTCGCTATAATCGCAACGAAAAGCAAAAATCCGAGATAATATCTTCCTATTATTTTAAATATTAGCGGAAAAATCTGAAATTTCGCGAAAATTTCGCTATAATCGCAACGAAAAGCAAAAATCCGAGATAATATCTTCCTATTATCTTAAATAGTAGCGGAAAAATCTGAAATTTCGCGAAAATTTCGCTATAATCGCAACGAAAAGCAAAAATCCGAGATAATATCTTCCTATTATTTTAAATATTAGCGGAAAAATCTGAAATTTCGCGAAAATTTCGCTATAATCGCAACGAAAAGCAAAAATCCGAGATAATATCTTCCTATTATCTTAAATAGTAGCGGAAAAATCTGAAATTTCGCGAAAATTTCGCTATAATCGCAACGAAAAGCAAAAATCCGAGATAATATCTTCCTATTATTTTAAATATTAGCGGAAAAATCTGAAATTTCGCGAAAATTTCGCTATAATCGCAACGAAAAGCAAAAATCCGAGATAATATCTTCCTATTATCTTAAATAGTAGCGGAAAAATCTGAAATTTCGCGAAAATTTCGCTATAATCGCAACGAAAAGCAAAAATCCGAGATAATATCTTCCTATTATTTTAAATATTAGCGGAAAAATCTGAAATTTCGCGAAAATTTCGCTATAATCGCAACGAAAAGCAAAAATCCGAGATAATATCTTCCTATTATCTTAAATAGTAGCGGAAAAATCTGAAATTTCGCGAAAATTTCGCTATAATCGCAACGAAAAGCAAAAATCCGAGATAATATCTTCCTATTATTTTAAATATTAGCGGAAAAATCTGAAATTTCGCGAAAATTTCGCTATAATCGCAACGAAAAGCAAAAATCCGAGATAATATCTTCCTATTATCTTAAATAGTAGCGGAAAAATCTGAAATTTCGCGAAAATTTCGCTATAATCGCAACGAAAAGCAAAAATCCGAGATAATATCTTCCTATTATTTTAAATATTAGCGGAAAAATCTGAAATTTCGCGAAAATTTCGCTATAATCGCAACGAAAAGCAAAAATCCGAGATAATATCTTCCTATTATCTTAAATAGTAGCGGAAAAATCTGAAATTTCGCGAAAATTTCGCTATAATCGCAACGAAAAGCAAAAATCCGAGATAATATCTTCCTATTATTTTAAATATTAGCGGAAAAATCTGAAATTTCGCGAAAATTTCGCTATAATCGCAACGAAAAGCAAAAATCCGAGATAATATCTTCCTATTATCTTAAATAGTAGCGGAAAAATCTGAAATTTCGCGAAAATTTCGCTATAATCGCAACGAAAAGCAAAAATCCGAGATAATATCTTCCTATTATTTTAAATATTAGCGGAAAAATCTGAAATTTCGCGAAAATTTCGCTATAATCGCAACGAAAAGCAAAAATCCGAGATAATATCTTCCTATTATCTTAAATAGTAGCGGAAAAATCTGAAATTTCGCGAAAATTTCGCTATAATCGCAACGAAAAGCAAAAATCCGAGATAATATCTTCCTATTATTTTAAATATTAGCGGAAAAATCTGAAATTTCGCGAAAATTTCGCTATAATCGCAACGAAAAGCAAAAATCCGAGATAATATCTTCCTATTATCTTAAATAGTAGCGGAAAAATCTGAAATTTCGCGAAAATTTCGCTATAATCGCAACGAAAAGCAAAAATCCGAGATAATATCTTCCTATTATTTTAAATATTAGCGGAAAAATCTGAAATTTCGCGAAAATTTCGCTATAATCGCAACGAAAAGCAAAAATCCGAGATAATATCTTCCTATTATCTTAAATAGTAGCGGAAAAATCTGAAATTTCGCGAAAATTTCGCTATAATCGCAACGAAAAGCAAAAATCCGAGATAATATCTTCCTATTATTTTAAATATTAGCGGAAAAATCTGAAATTTCGCGAAAATTTCGCTATAATCGCAACGAAAAGCAAAAATCCGAGATAATATCTTCCTATTATCTTAAATAGTAGCGGAAAAATCTGAAATTTCGCGAAAATTTCGCTATAATCGCAACGAAAAGCAAAAATCCGAGATAATATCTTCCTATTATTTTAAATATTAGCGGAAAAATCTGAAATTTCGCGAAAATTTCGCTATAATCGCAACGAAAAGCAAAAATCCGAGATAATATCTTCCTATTATCTTAAATAGTAGCGGAAAAATCTGAAATTTCGCGAAAATTTCGCTATAATCGCAACGAAAAGCAAAAATCCGAGATAATATCTTCCTATTATTTTAAATATTAGCGGAAAAATCTGAAATTTCGCGAAAATTTCGCTATAATCGCAACGAAAAGCAAAAATCCGAGATAATATCTTCCTATTATCTTAAATAGTAGCGGAAAAATCTGAAATTTCGCGAAAATTTCGCTATAATCGCAACGAAAAGCAAAAATCCGAGATAATATCTTCCTATTATTTTAAATATTAGCGGAAAAATCTGAAATTTCGCGAAAATTTCGCTATAATCGCAACGAAAAGCAAAAATCCGAGATAATATCTTCCTATTATCTTAAATAGTAGCGGAAAAATCTGAAATTTCGCGAAAATTTCGCTATAATCGCAACGAAAAGCAAAAATCCGAGATAATATCTTCCTATTATTTTAAATATTAGCGGAAAAATCTGAAATTTCGCGAAAATTTCGCTATAATCGCAACGAAAAGCAAAAATCCGAGATAATATCTTCCTATTATCTTAAATAGTAGCGGAAAAATCTGAAATTTCGCGAAAATTTCGCTATAATCGCAACGAAAAGCAAAAATCCGAGATAATATCTTCCTATTATTTTAAATATTAGCGGAAAAATCTGAAATTTCGCGAAAATTTCGCTATAATCGCAACGAAAAGCAAAAATCCGAGATAATATCTTCCTATTATCTTAAATAGTAGCGGAAAAATCTGAAATTTCGCGAAAATTTCGCTATAATCGCAACGAAAAGCCTAGCTATAGTTTATAAAATGCGACGAAGAATGTAAATTTCATCACAGAACGAACTTATGGGACGACCTAATACTTGTAAAATATTTTTAAAAAGTTCGTTTGTACAACAGGATCGGAAGATAGAGAGAAGGATGAATAACCCCAAGCTTGCAGATACTACGATAGTTTAGATTGTTTATAGTTGCACCAATTATTGTATCACCCGTCGTCATAACACGCGATAGAAATTACGAATGAAAACGAAGAGGCGAAATGAAGTTACATTCGAAAGAAGAACAAGGAAAATTCGTATCTACTCGAGATTGCAGCTGTCAGATATAAGAACGACATTCATTTATCAACGTGATTGCGCTTCTCGGAATAAGTGTATCAGTGAAACACGCGTGTTTTTTCTTCTTTTTAACCGTTGAATCAATGAGGGATATCGTGATTGATGTTTTTTTATGCGACTCCGATTAAAGATATTAATATAAAACAAACCAGCCACGTGAAAACAGATTTTTTTAACAGACACCGCAATTAACCTGCTCGATACCGAGTATTTTCATATCCAATTGCACAAAAAAGACTCAACGAAACTCGGGAAAACGTAAAAAGGTTCGAATTTTGAATGAATGAAATTTCAAGGATCAAAGTTTCATGAAAAAATTTAATTTAGAAGATTTAAGATTTCTAGATTTAATTTCTAAAAGTTTGTTCGCGATATCGAAATTTAACCATTTGTACTCGACGATCTTTTCGGTACAGAAAAATAGCAATTCGAGGATGATTACCCTTTTGAAAAGGTAAATAAAAAATAGTAGACAAATTAAGACGTAGAATTATTTTACTTTGATATTCCACGTATTGCTGGTTAATATATTAACATCGATTTTCGGAATCTGATTAAACGGCGACCGAGGTCTCGATTGCAAACGTTTGAAAGATCGGAAAGATTCGAAGAATGAATTTTCGAAGCAGGAAAAATCCGAAGAATGAATTTTCGAAGAGGAAAAAATCCGAAGAACGAATTTTCGAAGCGGAAAAAATCCGAAAAACGAAATTTGATGCGGGAAAAATGCGAATAATGAATTTTCGAAGCGGGAAAAATCCGAAAAACGAATTTTCGAAACGGGAAAAACACGGGAACGTTTGAGAAGTGAAATAAAGGAATCTCTAACGACCCAACAAATCTTATTTTACTTCGACCTTCGACGTATCGTTGGTTAATATATGAACTAACATCGATCTTCAGAATCTGATTAAACGGCGACCGATTGCAAACGTTTGGAAGATTGAAAAATTCTAAAGAACGAATTTTCGAAGCGGGAAAAGTCCGAAAAACGAACGTTTGAAACGGAAAAAATCTGGGAACGTTCGAAAAGTGAAATAAAGAGATCTCAAACGATCCAACAGACCTTATTTTACTTCGATCTTCGGAATGTAATTAAACGGTGACCGATTGTAAGCGTTTGAAAGCTCGGAAAAATCCGAAGGACAAAATTCGAAGCGAGAAAAACCCGGGAACGTTCCAAAAGTGAAATAAAGGGATCTCTAACGATCCAGAAAACCTTATTTTACTTCGATCTTCGGAATGTAATTAAACGGTGACTGATTGCAAGCGTTTGAAAGCTCGGAAAAATCCAAAGAACAAAATTCGAAGAGAAAAAAACCCGAGAACATTTGAAAAGTGAAATAAAGGGATCTCTAACGATCCAACAAACCACACTCGACTAACCTTTCGCACGTAATGTTCAACTCTGACCCTTCGGATCACCCTTCTACCGCTATAGTTCGTGCGAAACTTCTATTACGAAAGGTAGCCTTTATTTCCTCTTTTTTCAACTTACATTCAAAGTCGGCCGTAATTAACACCGTGCATAATTAAGTCTTAATATTATGCAAAATAGTCTCGAGCCACTAATTAATGCAAACTGGACTTTTCAGGATAGGTATCGGAGAAACGGCGCGATGCTCGTTTTAGGTTAAAAGCAACCCCTATCCTCTCTTTGGCCAGCTTTTAATAAACTTCTCGGCAGACAAAAAGCCGCGTTACGGCATACGCTAATTATCTCGTGTCTCGATTACGTTCACACCGTGTTATTTCGTTCGAGCATCCTATTCGGAGAATACAAATCGCTCGAGTTCAATTCTCCTTCGACGTACGCAAATTCGATCACGTCTTCGTGTATTTGCATACATCCGGTTGGTTCATCGTGCAACCACAATGTAGACATCATCTTTGTTGCATAACCGAATCGAAAATCGAGAAATTTTATCTATATTCGATCAGCTTGTAAGATGTAACAGGTGTGATAACGTGAGAAGTTGAACGCTGAACTAACACTATCGGCTGGAATTTATGGTAAAGATATTAATAAAGATTTTCTATGTTTTTTGTTATATTTAAATTAGCGGATATTGGTATTTTTGAAAATTAAATTAGAAATAATATCATTGGGATGAGAAGCTTGATATTTTCAAAAATTAAATGAGAAATAATTTCACTCGAGTCAGAAGCTTGGTATTTTAGAAAATTAAATTAGAAATTATTTCACTGGAGTTAGAAGCTTGGTATTTCCAAATATTAAATTAGAAATAATTTCATTGGGGGCAGAAGCTTGGTATTTAAAAAAATTGAATTAGAAATATTTTCACTCGGGTGAGAAGCTTGGTATTTTCAAAAATTAAATTACAAATAATTTAACTTACGATAGAAGCTTGATATTTTAAAAAGTTAAATTAGAAATAATGTCAGTCGAGTCAGAAGTTTGGTATTTCCAAAAATCAAATTAGAAACAATTTAACTGGGGTTCGAAGCTTGGTATTTCCAAAAATCAAATTAGAAACAATTTAACTAGGGTTAGAAGCTTGGTATTTCCAAAAATCAAATTAAAAACAATTTAACTGGGGTTAGAAGTTTGGTATTTTCAAAAATTAAGTTAGAAATAATTTCAGTCGAATCAGAAGCTTGGTATTTTCAAAAATTAAAGAACAAATAATTTAACTTACGATAGAAGCTTGATATTTTCAAAAATTAAAGAACAAATCGAATTGTTATTTCTTTGAACGATAGAAAGAATGAGTTTGGTAATAAAACTGATGTAAACACACTCTGTATAGTTTGTAAGAATTTCAAATTTTATCGCTAGTTTCGAAGCTTCCAGGATTGTCAAGATTTTTAACACTTACCAAGATTCAAAAGTTCTAAGCTTCGAATCGTAATCCAAATGGCTTGAATTTTCAATTACATATATAAATTAAAAAACAACGATTTGTTATTTCTTTGAACGAAAGAAAGAATAAGTTTGGTAGTACCCTGTACAGTTAGCAAGGGTTTCAAATTTGCTTCTAACAAATCACCAACTCGATCACTAAAAACATACAATTCTTTAAAATACACCTCAGTTTCCTGAAAAATGTCACTTCTTCCTATTCCATCCGAAAATCCTTGAATCCTAGCAGAATTATTTCCAATTCTCCATCACTTTCTTCCACTCCTATTCTAATCTTCCACGTTCCTTCTACAATACCATTGATCGCCGATAAAACACAACCAGTAAAGCGGTTTGTAAACACGGTTTACCATGAAAGTTTCTCGAAAATTTCCGAAGGATTTAAACGGTGTCAGCTCGGTAACTCGAAAGATTGGAGGAACGAAAGGAAAAGAAGGACAGGCGGGGAAGAAACGGTTCGTTAACAGGCGTGTATACATTTTACCGAGAATTCCGCGGGATTTCTCGTAATTTATAGCTGCACGGACCGCGGTATCGTTTATCTAAATATAGATAAGGCTTATTCTCTGCCACAGCGCAAAGTGGTGCGGCGGGAAATTCACGGAGGAACGCGACATAATAAGGCCGGAGGTGGATCTGCGAGGCAAGAACAGCCACCTCCGGTTCTATACACGGTGATCCCAACAACTGCTATCGTCTTCTCATCCATCGCACCAAGAATTTTTCTTCTAAATATCGCTTCAGATTTATTTCATCGCGATCAGTTTAGTAGTTTTCAGATGGCGGTCTTTAATGGACTTCCTTCGAGATGAACGTTTCGTTCGTTTCGATTTGATTATGCGATGGAATGGAATTAGAGTTTAGTTTGGGATTCGAATATGTGGAGAAATTCTCTTTGTTTTGATTTATTATGAATAACGATTGTTAATTGTTCAAAAACGTGTTCGATTTTCTTGGTTTCGAGGGAAAGGAACTCGAGTTGAACTATAGGTTTGGATCAATTTGTAATGAATCTCGATTGTTATTCGTTTGAGTTTGTGGTGAATATTGAATTATACCTGTTTGAATTTGTGGGGAATATTTTGAATTATATTTGTTTGGATTTGTCGTGAATATTTTGAATTATATTTGTTTGGATTTGTCGTGAATATTGAATTATATTTCTTTAAATTTATGGAGAATATTAAATTATACTTGTTTGAATTTGTGGCGAATATTGAATTATATTTGTTTGAATTTGTGGCGAATATTGAATTATATTTGTTTGAATTTGTGGTGAATATTTCGAATTATATTTCTTTGAATTTGTGGTGAAAATTAAATTATATTCGTTTGAATTTGTGGTGAATATTTGGAATTATATTTCTTTGAATTTGTGATGAATATTCAATTATATTTGTTTGAATTTGTGATGAATATTTTGAATTATATTTCTTTGAATTTGTGGTGAATATTTTGAATTATATTTTTTTGAATTTATGGTGAATATTTTGAATTATATTTCTTTGAATTTGTCGTGAATAATGATTGTTATTTATTTGAGATTGTGGTAAATATTGATTATTATTTGTTTGAGTTCGTGTTAACCATTGATTGTTATTTGTTTGAATTTGTGGTGAATATCGATTGTATTCATTCTATTCATTGTATTCTATTCATTCCTTGCACTGGATCAAAGTATAATCTGTGAGGCTTGGATAAAATGAACAATGATAGGAAGCTCTCATTAACGATTCGAATGTACAGTAGAATTCTATTTGAACTTGCAATGAATATTGATTGCTGTTCAATTAATTAATTTGTTGTTTTCAGTTGGAAGGCTCTCGTGAATAAGTTCAGCTTGAATAAAATGGCACAATAGCAGCAAGATTTGATTAAAAATTTAAATACCTAATCTGTGTATATGTATTCAAACATGTGATGAATACTGATTGTTGTTCGCTTACATCCCGATCAGTTTTTTTTCTCTTTTTCATTAAAAGTTCCCGATGAATCAGTCGGATTTAAATTAAAAACAACACGATACTAAATAAACTTTGCTCAAGGATTCGAATATTCCAAAAGAAAGCTGTAATTATTCGAACTTGGACTTGTGGATATTTCTTATTACAAATTAATTAATCGTCCAATGAATTAATCAAATCCTCGATTATATAGCGAAATCGTTAGAAATCTATTTACTCAACTTGTAATACACGTTGCATATTAATTATTCAGTCAAGAGAAATTTCATTGCTTTCAATTCCAATCTTTTAACATTACACTGAAGTTGCTAATACGAATTCGTCGATTTTTCTATCGAATATCACAAATACGAATCCTTCGATTTTTCTGTGAAATTTCACAAATACGAATTCGTCGATTTTTCTATCAAATATCACAAATACGAATTCGCCGATTTTTATATTAAATATAAGAAATACGAATTCGTCAATTTTTCTATCAAATATCACAAATACGAATTCGCCGATTTTTGTATTAAATATAAGAAATACGAATTCGCCGATTTTTCTATTAAATATCACAAATACGAATTCGTCGATTTTTCTATCAAATATAAAAATACGAATCCGTCGATTTTTCTATCAAATATAAAAATACGAATCCGTCCATTTTTCTATGAAATTTCACAAATACGAATTCGTCAATTTTTCTATCAAATATCAGAAATACGAATTCGTCGATTTTTTTATCAAATATCGCAAATACGAATTCGTCGATTTTTCCATCAGATATTAGAATTACAAATATAGAGTTCTATTAACTACACCATAATTAAAACTTCGTTTTAGTAAATAGAGTTCTACTTTATTTGAACGTGGAATTGCAGATAGTTTAGAAAATCGGTAAACTTCTATTATGTAAACTTCAGTTGCACGAACTGTAGGTTCCGCGACGAGTTCAGACAGATATAACTCCACGGTAGACTTCTATTTGAATGTATAATTGTGAAAGTGTAGACTTGATCGTCGGTGTGTACGCAGAAGTATACCTCCGTGGGGTATATTTGAACATATAAATTGAAAACGAGGATGAATCTGCTCGAGTGACCAAACTATCTCGGTGTCTAAACTTTGTTTAGAGCTTGTCAAAGATGCACCTTGCTATCAGAAATATCAGAAATAACGTTTCACTCGAAAGTGCAACACGTCTTTTCATGCAACTCTTTTTGACGAGACTGAGACGATATTTGAAAATTCTTCGTCAAATTTGAGATATTATAATCGGATCAGTAGCTTGGTATTTTAAAAAATTAAATTAGAAATAATTTCACTCGGGTGAGAAGCTTGATACTTTCAAAAATTAAATTGGAAGCAACTTAACTCGGGATAGAAACTTGGTATTTTCAAAAATTAAATTAGAAGTAATTTAACTCAGGATAGAAGCATGGTATTTTCAAAAATTAAATTAGAAATAATTTCAATGGGGTTAGAAGTTTGATATTTTCAAAAATTAAATTAGAAATAATTTAACTCAGGTTAGAAGCTTGATATTTTTCAAACATTAAATTGGAAGCAATTTAACTCGGGTGAGAAGCTTGATATTTAAAAAAATTAAGTTAGAAATAATTTCTCTGGGGTTAGAAGCTTGGTATTTTCAAAAATTAAATTAGAAATAATTTGACTAGGCCCAAAAGCTTGGTATTTTGAAAAATTGAATTACAAATAATTTAACTTAGGATAGAAGCTTGATATTTTAAAAAATTAATTTAGAAACAATTTAAATCCGGTAAGAAACTTGGTATTTTCCAAAATTAAATTGGAAACAATTTAAATCCGGTAAGAAACTTGGTATTTTCCAAAATTAAATTAAAAATAATATAGGCCTAACATAAATCTCAGCTAAAATTCTTCGAATTTAGAATTTCCTTCATATTCAACAGCTAGAGATCCATATTTTCCAACCGTGGTTATTTTCAAAAATTAAACGAAGAATGATACAATTACAATTTTTCGAAATTTTAATTTCCTTCCTGTACAATGCCTAGACACTCAAATTTTCCAAACTTGGTTATTTAAACGAAATTTTAATTAATTTACGATATACGCGTTACACGGAACTCTGAGATAAGTTTCGAAGATTTGTCAAAGAGAAATAAAAATTCGAAAATTTCTCGCTATCAAAGAGGCTAATGCTGTAGCCGCTAATNAATTTAACTTAGGATAGAAGCTTGGTATTTTCCAAAATTAAATTGGAAACAATTTAAATCCGGTAAGAAACTTGGTATTTTCCAAAATTAAATTAAAAATAATATAGGCCTAACATAAATCTCAGCTAAAATTCTTCGAATTTAGAATTTCCTTCATATTCAACAGCTAGAGATCCATATTTTCCAACCGTGGTTATTTTCAAAAATTAAACGAAGAATGATACAATTACAATTTTTCGAAATTTTAATTTCCTTCCTGTACAATGCCTAGACACTCAAATTTTCCAAACTTGGTTATTTAAACGAAATTTTAATTAATTTACGATATACGCGTTACACGGAACTCTGAGATAAGTTTCGAAGATTTGTCAAAGAGAAATAAAAATTCGAAAATTTCTCGCTATCAAAGAGGCTAATGCTGTAGCCGCTAATACTCTAAGACTTTCGTACAGAAATAGATCTTCTCTTGCTTCGCAATCGAGTTATAAACCTGCCAGCAAGAGCCTCACGTGTGCTTTTATGTGCTTCGTGATGGAACACCTGGGCTAGCGTATATCTTCTAGTTCCTTAATACAAGGTATCAAGAAAATATAAAAATAATTTGAAAAATGCAATAACGAAATGTTCCTACTCATAAAACGTTAAGCGATGTAATTGAACGAGTTTATAACGAACTAAGAAACAAAAAAATTTTCACCTATTTTAACACATTCGTCCTCAAAGGGTTAACCTATTATTCCTTTTTCTCGTTTATCATCCTAAAACGGTTAAAATAAAAACATCCCAAGTTGAAGAGAAATAAAAACAAAGAATTCGGGTAAGAGAATCCTGCAAATAACCAAAAAGCGCCGAAGAAAAAGCAAAATTCCAGTAATTTACCCAGAATAGCGTCGAAGAAAAAGCAAAATTCCACTAGTTTATCCGGAATAGCGTCGAAGAAAGAAGAAAAAGGAAATTCCAGTAGTTTATCCGGAAAAGCGTCGAAGAAAAAGAAAATTCCAGTAGTTTATCCAGAATAGCATCGAAGAAAAAGAAAATTCCAGTAGTTTATCCGGAATAGCATCGAAGAAAAAAGAAAAAGGAAAGTGCAGTAGTTTATCCGGAAAAGCGTCGAGGAAAAAGTAAAATTCCAGTAATTTACCCGGAAAAGCATCGAAGAAAAAGCAAAATTCCAGTAGTTTATCCGAAAAAACGTCAAAGAAAAAGCAAAATTCCAGTAGTTTACCCGGAAGAGCGTCAAAGGAAATCAAAATTCCAGTAATTTATTCAGAATAGCATCGAAGAAAAAGAAAATTCCAGTAGTTTATCCAGAATAGCATCGAAGAAAAATCAAAATTCCAGTAGTTCATCCGGAAAAGTGTCAAAGAAGAAGCAAAATTCCAGTAGTTTATCCGAAAAAGCGTCGAAGAAAAAGAAAATTCCAGTAGTTTACCCGGAAAAGCGTCGACGAAAAACTAAAATTCCAGTAGTATACCTGGAAAAGCATCGAAGAAAAGCAAAATTCCAATAATTTATCCAGAATAGCGTCGAAGAAAAATCAAAATTCCAATAATTTATCCAGAATAGCGTCGAAGAAAAATCAAAATTCCAGTAATTTATCCAGAATAGCATCGAAGAAAAAGAAAATTCCAGTAGTTTATCCAGAATAGCATCGAAGAAAAATCAAAATTCCAGTAGTTCATCCGGAAAAGTGTCAAAGAAGAAGCAAAATTCCAGTAGTTTATCCGAAAAAGCGTCGAAGAAAAAGAAAATTCCAGTAGTTTACCCGGAAAAGCGTCGACGAAAAACTAAAATTCCAGTAGTATACCTGGAAAAGCATCGAAGAAAAGCAAAATTCCAATAATTTATCCAGAATAGCGTCGAAGAAAAATCAAAATTCCAATAATTTATCCAGAATAGCGTCGAAGAAAAATCAAAATTCCAGTAATTTATCCAGAATAGCATCGAAGAAAAAGAAAATTCCAGTAGTTTATCCGGAATAGAGTATGAAAGCCCGGTGGCCAGGATCACCCTGTACACCGAGGGCTAACTTTATCGTTCAGCTCTCGGTTCGCTGTTTCGCGATGCAAATCCGCAAATCCTCGGTTAGTATTTCACCCTAACGCCGATTCTCGAACGAACCGCGAGATTTCGCGTGGAAAAACCGAGAAGAGCTGCCGAGGAGGACGCGGATTCGCGTTTAACCGCATTATCATACGTTTAAATAAATTCCGGCGAACGTTCGCCGTGAAACGACTCGATTCTGGCGGAAATTTAGCTTTCGGTTCGGCGTTTTCACTGTCCTACGGAATTTTGTGGCAACGCGATTGGGTACAGCTGCGGTTTCTGAGTTTGAGAACGTTAAAACCTGGTTTGGGTTAGGTTTAGGTGACCGCGAAAAAAATTTCCGACGATTTAACCCATTGATTACCAAGGAAATTTAATCCTTTGTACTCGACGATTTTTGTTAGCTACAGAAGAGTAGAAACTTACAGATTTTCTGCTATAAAACTGACGTTACTTTTCTCAGTTGTAAATAACGAATCGGATGATAATTATCACGTAAAATTATTTGACTCCTATGTTTCTATATAAAATTTTATGGTGACTGACAGTCGCTTCTTGAGTGCAAAGGGTTAACACGTCTTGCTCTGCGTTGCTCTGGTTTTATTTTAAAGAAAACACGAATTAACGATTTAATCGTCTAAGTTATAATTTTAATAATGTATTAAAACTATAATAATGAGACAATGGAAACATCTGGAAGTAACGATTAAACGTTAGATTTGAACGATGCAAGGAGAAACCTAAGGTTACGCAAAATCTTGGATCAATAACCAAGCGTAACACGTGTATAACAGGTGTTAATTAAAAAATATACGGAAATTTCGAGCCATCTGTCAAACATAAGTTAAATAATATAATAGAAAATCTAAATATAGTAATCGCGTGATTTTTTCGCGCGAAAATCCTCAGAAATAATGTTAATAATCCAGATGAACTTTATCTCGCCGATATTTTTCCAGGTCAACATTCTCGCTAAACGTTCCCATGCTGTGTTAATTCTCACGTCGCAAACAGGGGCACACACACAAACACACACACATACACGATGAAGTACGAAGCCCAGGGGTGCGAATTTTGCGGGGAAACGTGAGACAACGAGTTATCCATTAAAAAAAATATTAACACTAAACCTACCACGGTCAAATGACCGACGAATGGGAAGGAAGTAGAAGCTTTGAAGAATTAAATAACGGGAGACACTGAAAAAAACACTACTAGATTAAGAATAAGAATTAGGTAAAGAATTTTTAATGAAAGTTTGAAAAACAGTGATTCAAACCATGGTGGGTTTAGTGTTAAGATTCTAAAGACTGCAGAGAATTTTCAGGTAACCCACAAGTGCTTGCACTCGAATAAATTCGATAAATAATCGGTGAAACATTAAATTAAGAGTCACAAAGACCTTCTATTCTCTTCGTCAACTTCCCAACAATTCTCGTTATTCCAAATTTCTTGAGATACATTTGAAATGAAGCGAAAATCCCCAGAAATAACGTTAACCCTTTGCACTCGGCGATTTTTTCGTTAAAGAAAAATGTAGTAATTCGAAGAGTTACTTCGACATTTCACATTTCATTGAGTAATTTGAAATTTCATATATTAATTAATATGGATCTTTAGAATCTAATTAAATGGCGACTGAGGCTCGTCTCTCGAGTGCAAAGGTTTAACAATCTATAAAGATCGCAATAAACTTCATCTCGCGGATATTTTTCCTAGTCAACATTCTCGCTAAACGTTCCCATGCTGTGTTAATTCTCACGTAGCAAACAGGTGCACACAGACACAGATATAAACACTCGATGGAGTGTGAAGTCGAGGGGTGCGAATTTCGCGAAGTCCTACAAATAAAAACTCGATGAAACGTCAAATCAAGAGTCACAAAGACCTTCTATTCTCCCGGCAATCTTCTCCATCAACTTCTCAACAACTCCCTTTCTCTCTCAAAATTTTCAAAACCCTAAGAAATCCAGTAAAAATCCTCAGGAACAACGTTAACCCTTCGCACTCGATTTCTTCGTTAAAGAAAAATAATAATTCTTCCACATTCCACGCATCGTTGGGTAATTTTAACTTTGATATATTTTCTTCAAAATTTGATGAAATGGTGACTGAGACACACGTCTCCTTCAAGAAAGATCGATAGATCCGGATGAAGTTTATTTCGTGGACATTTTTCCCGGTCAACATTCTCGCTAAACGTTCCCATGCTGTGTTAATTCTCACGTCGCGAACAGGGGCACACAGACACACACGAGGAAGTCGAGGGGTGCGAATTTCGCGGGGAAACGTGATACAAGGAGGTTAGGTGGGTCCCCAGTGGTCTACTCTGCCAGCCAGTTTAGAGTGGACCGCATTGTCGTCTATACGACCGCGTATATGCGTTGGGGCTAACTTCATCCGTTCCTCGCTCAACCCCCCGGGGCTCCGATCATGTAAATCCCGAAATCTGATACTATTCTTCTTCATTCTTCATGCGCGAAATTTCCAGCGTACATCGAGCGAAATCGCCGAGATAGAGGAAAAGGGACGAGGAGAGACGCGGGCGGCCATGAAGTTCAGGTTCACGGACAAGGATTTTGAAAGTTCCACTGGAACTTGCTCGTGCAGAACCGACTCGTTTGATCCTGATCCATCTGGAATTTCGTTCCTCTCCTCTACGTTCGTAGCTTTCCATGGGTATATACTCATGGTCACTTTTTATCGAAGTTTCTCTGACGGAACTGGATCTTCAATTTTCGGATTTTTTCATAATATATTTCAATCGAATTTTTAACTATACTCTAGGGAATTAAATAACATTTATTTGACTACGCTGTTTAAAATTAATTTTAAAACTCTCCTCTACGTTCGTAGCTTTCCATGGGTATATACTCATGGTCACTTTTTATCGAAGTTTCTCTGACGGAACTGGATCTTCAATTTTCGGATTTTTTCATAATATATTTCAATCGAATTTTTAACTATACTCTAGGGAATTAAATAACATTTATTTGACTACGCTGTTTAAAATTAATTTTAAAACTCTCCTCTACGTTCGTAGCTTTCCATGGGTATATACTCATGGTCACTTTTTATCGAAGTTTCTCTGACGGAACTGGATCTTCAATTTTCGGATTTTTTCATAATATATTTCAATCGAATTTTTAACTATACTCTAGGGAATTAAATAACATTTATTTGACTACGCTGTTTAAAATTAATTTTAAAACTCTCCTCTACGTTCGTAGCTTTCCATGGGTATATACTCATGGTCACTTTTTATCGAAGTTTCTCTGACGGAACTGGATCTTCAATTTTCGGATTTTTTCATAATATATTTCAATCGAATTTTTAACTATACTCTAGGGAAATAAATAACATTTATTTGACTACGCTGTTTAAAATTAATTTTAAAACTCTCCTCTACGTTCGTAGCTTTTCATGGGTTATGGATTATACTCATGGTCACTTTTCATTGAAGTTTCTCTGACGGAACTGGATCTTCAATTTTCGGATTTTTTCATAATATATTTCAATCGAATTTTTAACTATACTCTAGGGAATTAAATAACATTTATTTAACTACGCTGTTTAAAATTAATTTTAAAACTCTCCTCTACGTTCGTAGCTTTTCATGGGTTATGGATTATACTCATGGTCACTTTTCATTGAAGTTTCTCTGACGAAATGGGATCTTCGATTTTCCGATTTTTACATTACAACTTTCGAATCAAATTTTTAATTATACTCCAGAGAAATGAATAACATTTATTTAACTATGCTGTTTAAAATTAATTTTAACCTTCTCCTCTACGTTCGTAGGTTTCCATGGGTATATACCATCTCTCTGACGAAACGGGATCTTCGATTTTCGGATTTTTTGAGAAATTTCGGAGAGACAGGATTGTTGGGAAGTTGATGGAGAGGATAGATGGTCTTTGTAATTGAAAGTCACTGCAGTTTTTGAGTTCTTAGTGGATATTTTCCTTAGAAATATCAGCGAGATAAAGTTCATCCGGATCTATAGATCTTTGTTGAAAGAGGCGTGTGTCTCAGTTGTCATTTAATCCACTTTTACAGATAATATATGAAATTTCAAATTACCCAATGATGCGTGGAATGTGGAAGAATTATTATTTTTCTTTAACGAAAAAATCGTCGAATGCAAAGGGTTAACGTTGTTCCTGGAAATTTTCAATGGATTTCTTAGGGTTTTGAGAAGTTTGAGAGAGAAAGAAAGTTGTTGGGAAGTTGATGGAGAAGATTGCCGGGAGAATAGAAGGTCTTTGTGACTCTTGATTTGACGTTTCATCGAGTTTTTATTTGTAGGACTTCGCGAAATTCGCATCCCTCGACTTCACACTCCATCGAGTGTTTATATCTGTGTCTGTGTGCACCTGTTTGCTACGTGAGAATTAACACAGCATGGGAACGTTTAGCGAGAATGTTGACCGGGAAAAATGTCCGCGAAATAAACTTCATCCGGATCTATCGATCTTCTGTTGAAGGAGGCGCGTGTCTCAGTCGTCATTTAATTAAATTTTAAAAATCAATGTTCATTAATATATGAAATTTCAAATTACCAAACGTTGCGTGGAATGTCGAGGAATTATTATTTTTCTTTAACGAAAAAATCGAGTGCGAAGGGTCAACATTTTGTTCCTGGGGATTTTCATTGGATTTTTTGGGGTTTCGAGAAGTTTGAGAGAGAAAGGGAGTTGATGGAGAAGATTGCCGATAGAATAGAAGGTCTTTGTAACTCTTGATTTGACGTTTCATCGATTTTTTGTTTGTCGAGGATTTGGTCGAATGTTAGGACTGTGGGTTAACTGGAAAATCTCTGCAATTTTTGGATTCTTAATGAATAACTTGTTGGTATCACGTTTCCCCGCGTAATTCGCACCCCTGGACTTTCGCACTGCATCGAGTGTTTGTGTCTGTGTGTCCCTGTTTGCGACGTGAGAATTAACACAGCATGGGAACGTTTAGCGAGAATGTTGACCGGCAAAAATGTCCGCGAGATAAAGTTCCTTCGGATCTATCGATCTAGTGATCTTTGTTAAGAGTTGTTCAAGAGTTAAAAGTTGAGCGTGTGCCATTTAATCAAATTTTAAAGATATTTATATATTAATATATGAAATTTCAAAATAACAAACGGTGCATGGAATGTCGAAAAATTATTATTTTTCTTTAATGAAAGAATCGAGTGCGAACCCTCATATTATTTAGTATAGTTTTGGAACCAAGTATTATAATAATATTGGACTTATATGAATTGGTTAATATCGAGAAAGATATGTTTGCTTTGTTTGAAAAGAAGATTTTTCGCCACGAGATCGACGATACTTTTAAAACAGAAAATGAAGAATCGTATGTAAATTGAAATTTAGAATTATTTTACTTCCACATTTCACGCATCGTTGGCTAATATCAAATTTAATATATTAATTAATATCGATGTTTAGAATCGCAATTCTGGGTTAACAATGCAACAATGCAAAGGGTTAACAATTAATCTAAAATAATAAAAGCAGCGAATTTCGCGAAAGGATTAAAATTGAAATACCTCGTTTTCAAATCGTTCGTTAAATCGTGTAGCATTTTTAACGAATCGCAACTACGAGTTACATTCGAGGAATATTGAGAAACAGGCTGCGACCGTTTGCCGGGAAATATTTAAAACGCTATTGTGTCCTAGAGCGAATCGTAAATTTCCAGACAATTCTCTTTCAGCGATCCTCATATTCAGCCCCACGCCGAAGCGATCCTATTGAAAACAAAAGTTATTGCGTCCCTTCGACAGCGGTCGAAAATAAAACTGGCTGAAAGTATTAGAATGGAATATCTGTTAGAATGAATGACGCGATGGAAGATAGCGAATCTCCCCTTTCTGTTTCTCGGCAATGCATCGTGAAACGGAAAGATCTCCTTGAACGTCAGCAATGTGTCCAGATACTAGAAATAATATAACGCGAATAATATAATTCGTGGGAATACCGCGAAAAGAAGTTGCGAGACACGTTATTATTATTATAGGGTTGGAAAATTAATTAATTGTTGATTAACTATTTCAGAAACGGTAATTTTAACGTTGAATATCGACCCTTTGAACCCTTTGACAACGAATAAAATAGAATTCGACGAGTCCGAAAGATATTATTTAATTTACAGGAATATCGCGAAAATTTACAAAACAGGTTATTATTATTATAGTATCGGAAAATTAATTAATTGTTGATTAACTATTTCAGAAACGGTAATTTTAACGTTGAATATTGACCCTTTGAACCCCTTGACATAAGAATAAAATAGAATTCGATGCATTCGAAAAATATTATTTAATTTGTTGGAATATCGCGAAAAGTTACAAGTCACATTATTATTGTACGGTCAAAAAATTAATTAACTGTTAATTAACTATTTCAGAAACGGTAATTTTAACGTTGAATATCGACCCTTTGAACCCTTTGACATACAAATAAAATAGAATAAAATTCGGTGAGTCGAAAGATATTATTTAACTTCGCTTGACTGAATAATTATATGCAAACTTTATATGGAACATTTTATTTTAAAATTTGCATTGCTATATAACATTTAACCCTTTGCGAACGACAAACAAAGAGAACGATACATCGAATGTACACTAAACGAATAAAAATAACAAATCGAAATTTGAGAAATTTTCTGAATCCAAAAATAGTTAATATATACAACACCGATGCAATTTTAGTATTATTTCTAAAATGTATTTTTATAAAATACTAAAAATTTTTAATTACTAGATTACTTCTAGTAAATTATTCTACTAGAATACTCTACTAGATTGTTTCTAATTACTAGATTACTAAAAATTACTAATTACTAGATTATTTCTAGTAGATTATTCTATTAGAATATTCTACTAGATTGTTTCTAATTACTAGATTACTAAAAATTCAACTGGTAGACGGAATGTAGAGAGAACATAGTAACGATAACTGTGGTAAAATTTCTTCGAGTTCCGGCACTGACATTGACAGTGACATGAGGTAGAAGAAAAAGAAGAAAAGTTGAACTAGGAACAAGAGTAGAGCACGTGTCTGTCGTTGCTTAGAAAGTTTCTCGCTAGCAAGTCGTAACTGGTGACGGGAAATGGATATTTTATGAGAATTCAGGCAGAAGAAAAGGTCATCGGTAACTCGTAGGTAGTCTACAATAGCAAAAGGCACAAAGAAGTACTCGCGTGAAAGAGGAGGACGTTTCTTTATAAAAGTCACGGAGAGCAGATGGACATTTTCTGCTACGATGGCTTTTATCACCGGCACAGACTGTTATAGAAACGTCACGGAGAAAATTCCAGCGTTTATGACAAATTAATCGATTTATTAATTATCCGAGAAAAGTCTGTCTTTTGAGGGAAAAATCGGGAATTTTACGAATCGATGAGAATGTTGAAATTATTTTTCGCTACGTTCTCATTTATTGGTAAGATTTCCAATTTTAAATAAGAAATGAAGGGAAATTTTCGGAAATAAAAGACATCTACGACATCGACGAGAATGTTGAAATTATTTTTCGTTACATTCTGGCGAAAAAAAACGCATACAAAAATCGAAAGAAACGCGAAGAAACGAATGCAAAAGAAACTCATACAAAAAATCAAAACAAACGCGAAGAAACCGAGGTGTTCGAAATCTTCCAACTTGTTAAAAATATTATAGTTTTTCCAAAAATTAATGAAGAATCGAAGGAGACGCATGCGAAGATCGAAAGAAACGCAAACAAAAATCGAAACAAACGCGAAGAAATGCAAGCGAAAGAAACGCAAACAAAAATCGAAACAAACGCGAAGAAATGCAAGCGAAAGAAACGCAAACAAAAATCGAAACAAACGCGAAGAAACGAAAGCGAAAGAAACGAATTTTGAATAATAAGCGTAGAGATCCTTGCCAACGAAGATTCGATGTCCTAGTAGTGGATTGGTATTCTAGGTGCTGTAAAGGGATGGTAGGCAAAGGAAGAGATGCGTTTGATCGTGGGGCCTGTTCACTCTCTCCATTCATTGCCAAGGACCAAAGGCCCGAGCCAAGGGGACTACGGTTTATTCCTTTAGGACCAAGACCCCCTGACTCGCGGACTCCTAACACTCTCGAAATCACGCTCGAATAACTCCTATTAAAACGCTTCAAATCCTCGAGCGACCACGCGACAATCAGCCAAACTCGACAAACACCTTCATCCTCGGGCAAATGAACCTAAAACACACGCGTTCGTCCTATCCCTTCGTCCTCGAACACCGAAGGCCCAAAGACTAGGGGACTTTAGTCGAATTCTTTACGGCTAACGTCCCATAGTTCACCGACGCCTAAAACTTCGAAATTACCGCTCGACCGTTTCCGGTAAACTTCGCGATAGACGAAAGGACAATCGGCACGAATCCTGCCGAACCTTTCCTTCCATCGATGGACCAGACGTGGCGGATCCGCTAACCACACGCGCCTTTGAACATCGAGCCTGCGAGTCTTGGCACTCGGGTTTATTTCTTTCTTACCAGCATCCCCGAGACTTGACATCCCTCAGCTTCCTCCCCGTTACCCGACCTCCGTCCCTCCTAAACCATCTTAACCGGAAATAAGCGTTCCGAATTTGTTTAAACTTCCCTCTCCATCGAAACCTACCGAAAACAAGACACACCCTTTAACAATCGTGCCGCCAGTGGAGAAAGAGACGTCCACCACTTACACCACGCGTCCACCAATCGCGACAACGTCAGAAACTATAAAACACAAGACATCACCCGAAACCAGTTAGTTAGAAACCAGTAGTCGAAACACGAGTGAAACAGACGACGGTTACGCTAAGGGGTCCTTCCCAACGAAGATTCGATGTCCTAGTAGTGGATTGGTATCCTAGGGATGCGTTTGGTCCTGGGCCTGCTAGTGGACTCATCGGGCGCTGCCTTACACGGGGATACTATTTTCGAGGAGCGCGTTATTTAGCGGACAAGTGATTTGCTGGTGCACGGTTTTATTTTGTGGGAGTTGATCCTTGTTTGATGCTTGTTGTGCCAGTGATGTTGGAAAGGGAAGAAAGGGAAAGGAAGGGATGCGTTTGGTTCTGGGCCTGCTAGTAGACTCATCAGGCCCTGCTTTACACGGGGATACTATTTTCGAAGAGTTTCTATCTTTTGGAGTTTCTATCTTTGGGAGTTTCTATCTTTAAGAGTTTCTATCTTTCGGAGTTTCTATCTTTAAGAGTTTCTATCTTTGGAAGTTTCTATCTTTCGGAGTTCCTATCTTTGGGAGTTCCTATCTTTCGGAGTTTCTATCTTTCGGGGTTCCTATCTTTCGGAGTTCCTATCTTTCGGAGTTCCTATCTTTCGGAGTTTCTATCTTTCGGGGTTCCTATCTTTCGGAGTTTCTATCATTCGGAGGTTCTATCTTTCAACGTTTTCATCGAAAGATGTTTTCATTTTTCGATATTTTCAACTTTCGACGTTTTCATCTTTCGGAGTTTCTATCTTTCGTGGTTCCTATCTTTCGGAGTTTCTATCTTTCGTGGTTCCTATCTTTCGGAGTTTCTATCTTTCGACGTTTCTATCTTTCTATCTTTATAACAAAATCGTACGTTCCAAACACCACCGTCAATCTTTCTCGCGAAAATTTCTAAATAGAATAAAAACTCTGACGAACACGAAAAGACGAAGCCAGCTGCGATCCTTGCAACGTCTTCTACATAAAACCAAGTGGCAATCTCGTCCGTTAGGTTAAGGAGGTACATAAAATGGCGACTGGGATAATTAATCGTCCTCGCGGTGGAAGGTTATCGCGGAATGGCTCGTAAACTCGCACGTTTCGGCTGGAAATCCCTCTCTGAAAGCGGACATTAATGCACGTGTACGTTCTCGTGCATGCTAAACCAGCGGACAACCAATATTGACGTTATTGACCGTACGATAATCAAGACATTTGCGTAATTAATGTAACGAGCCGGGAGAGGAATCCGGGGAAACAATGATTATGTTTTATCTCGTTGCTCCATTAACGTGGACGGATCGAAAGCGACGCGCGCTATTAAAAGCGTCGGAGAAGAAGATGAAGAAAGAAAAAAAAAAACGACCGCGTTTCCGGCTTTCATTCAGCGGTTATCGGGCCCCGAAGAACGAGGAACGAGCTTAACGGAGCTCTTTGTCGACGGTTTCAATAAAAATGTCGGGCCGCTTTAACCGGCTTACAGCGACAATCGCGTAAATATGGAGTCGCTGCTGACGGATCGATTGATTTACCCAACGGGTCCCCTGGTATTTTTATGGTCTCCCGATCCTTCGTCTAATCGCTCGCTTTGTTCGCTCAAGTGTCGACTGCTTCTGAACCGAATTAGGATTCTTCCAGTTAGAGTTAAAGTTTTGGTGACGTTCCAGGGGTGGGTTTGAGTCTGGTGTTTGTTAACCCATTTGTATCTTAAGTCGGAAGATGAAAACGTTGAAAGATGGATACGTTGAAAGATAGAAACGTTGAAAGATGGATACGTTGAAAGATAGAAACGTTGAAAGATAAAAGCGCCGAAAGATAGAAACACTGAAGGATAGAAACTTTGGAAAATAGAAACGTTGAAAGATAGAAACTCCAAAAGATAGAATCATGAAGGATAGAAACTCTAAAGGATAGAACCTCTGAAAGATAGAAACGTCGAAAGATAGAAACTTCGAAAGATAGAATCACTGAAGGATAGAAACGTCGGAAGATAGAAACGCCGAAAGATAGATAGAAACGTCGAAAGATAGAAACGCCAAAGGATAAAAACGTCGAAAGACAGAAACGCCAAAGGATAGAAACTCCGAAAGATAGAAACTTGCGTCAAAAGATAGAAACACCCGAAGATAGATAAAAACGCCGAAAGATAGAAACTTCAAAAGATAGGAACGTCGAAAGATAGAAACTCCAAAAGATAGACACTCTTAAAGGTAGAAACTCCAAAAGATAGAAACTCCGAAAGATAGAAACTTTTAAAGGTAGAAACTCCCAAACATAGGAACTCCAAAAAATAGAAACTCCGAAAGATAGAAACTCCGAAAGATAGAAACACCAAAAGATAGAAACTCACAAAGATAGAAACTCCGAAAGATAGAAACTCTTAAAGATAGAAACTCCCAAAGATAGAAACGTCGAAAGATAGAAACTCCAAAAGATAGAAACGTCGAAAGATAGAAACTTCAAAAGATAGAAACTCCAAAAGATAGAAACTCCCAAAGATAGAAACGTCGAAACGCCGAGACGCCAAAGGATAAAAAGGTGAAAACGTCGAGACGCCGGTACACAGTTCACTAACTATTCGAAGCCAAGACACACGTCTCCTCAAAGAACCATTCACTACTAATTCTCGTCGATTAACCCATTTGCATCATTAACCTACATATAATCTCCGCGATTTTCAATAATTTCCTTAATAAAAGATTGAAAATAAAATTGGATCTTCGCTTAGAAAACTTAAGATAAATAAGAACTTACTCGCATTTTTTGAACTCAAAAATTTCAAAGATATTCGAGTGTTTCGATTTAAATGGAGAAAACTCGAAGCTCTCAGGTACAATCTTCTTTGAAAAATTTATTCTCGCGTTAATAAACACACGCGTTTTCGTTAGACGCGTGTTAACTCTCGGTTTATCTGTCAGAAACGATAAAACTGGAAACATTTCGTGCATATGAACCTGCGAGCTGCTTAAGCGCGTCAGTTTCGTCATGCGCGTGCAAAACGCGGGAACGCGTGCATTCGATCGTTAGCACCTGGTCTCATGAATTTATGAATTGTTTTTGTTACCATCTGTTACGTTGGCGCACAAGCGTCGCGATGACAGCTACGTGCCCGCGATATATCTTCTACAGATAATGTAATTTATAATCGTACAGCGTTCGTCCTTCCATGGCCCTCGTCCCGTAACAATCCTTCCTCCGCCATATTATTCCTCGGTGGTATTACACGGTTATACCATCGAACGTGAAATTAATTACAGTTATTTTAACACTAGAACTACCGATCTATAATAAATAGATAAATATATTACAAATATATAACGTGAAATTAATCTTTTAACGCTACAACTACCGATCTATAATGAATAGATAAATATATTATAAATATATAACGTGAAATTAATCTTTTAACGCTA
>NIJG01000411.1:142430-153381 GCA_002201625.1 Euglossa dilemma
TATATACAGAAAACGCCGGTAAACTTATCTTTAAACAAGCGTTACAGGTGCGTTTACCCGAAGAAAATTCCAGCGACAAAATATATACATATAAATAAATAAATATAATAAATACATTAATATTGTATACTCCAATTAAACAATATTAATAAATTTAATCAACTTACATTAAGTTTCTTAATATTGCAATTGCCTTTGAATTAAACTCATGGTCTCATTTTTAAAGAAGATACGTGGTTTCCTTAATTTCTAATTATAACAAATATCCCTAGAAACAGGTATATACAGAAAACGTCGATAAACCTAGGGTTATTAAACAAGCGTTACAGGTGCGCTTACCCGAAGAAAATTCCAACGACAAATGATATACTCCAATTATACAAGATTAATAAATTTAATAAACTTACATTAAGTTTGTTAATATTCCAATTGCCTTTAAATTAAACTCATGGTCTCATTTTTAAAGAAGATACGTGGTTTCCTCAATTCGTAAATATAATAAATAAATATCCCTAGAAACATGTATATACAGAAAACGTCGGTAAACTTATCTTTAAACAAGCGTTACAGGTGCGCTTGCCCGAAGAAAATTCCAACGACAAAAGGTACGTACACTGGTACACGTATGCAGGCATGCACGGCGAATAAGATCGAGATTCGATCTGGAAGGAATCGATCAGGCGTTGCTTTACGTAATTGGGCGGATTTTCACTTTTAAACGAGCAAACACGGGGGGAACGCGACAACCAGTTTCTGTTCCCGATGAAATATTTCGAAAACCTGCCCGCCGGCCACTTTTTCCTCTCTTTCGCGGTTCAGCCCCCCAGATATGGCTCACGCTCTTTCCCCCCGTTTCCCGTAAAATATATTCTGTCGCGTGCATGTACAATTCATAGAAAGTTTTCGAGGGTCGACAGGCTATATTATACGAGGAAGTAACTTTCTGATAGTAAATTCTCTGTCGGACGCAGAGGACGTTTATGTTTGGTCGATGGAAGGGGCCCGATCGAGAAATATGATATACAGACTCTACAAATATCTATAAATATGCTTCCCTCCTGCCCGATATATCCACCAACGACAAAGCGAGCCGAGCGAATTTTTCTTCTCGATGTTGGAAATTCGAGAGAGGTGTGTTCGGTCAACGGTGATGTTTCGCGAAATTTTGGATTTTTACGAGAAGGTTTAAGGTATTGGGAAGATATTATTTTGAGTTGAGACTTCTCGTTGCGATTATTGCGAAATTTTGGATTTTTAAGGGAATGTTTAAGGTGTTGGGAAGATAGTATTTTGGATTGAGACTTCTCGTTGCGATTATAGCGAAATTTTGGGTTTTTAAGGAAATGTTTAAGGTGTTGGGAAGATATTATTTTAGATTGAGACTTCTCGTTGCGATTATAGCGAATTTTTGGGTTTTTAAGCGAATTTTTAAGGTGTTGGGAAGATATTATTTTGGATTGAGATTTCTCATTGCGATTATTGCGAAATTTTGGATTTTTAAGGGAATGTTTAAGGTGTTGGGAAGATATTATTTTGGATTGAGTTTTCTTGTTGTGATTAAAGCGAAATTCTCGCGAAATTTCGGATTCTTCTGCTACTGTTTAAAGTATTTTGGGAAGATATTATTTTGGATTGCGGTTTCTGATTGCGATTATAGCGAAATTTTGGGTTTTTAAGCGAATGTTTAAGGTGTTGGGAAAAATTATTTTGGTTTGAGAATTCTTATTGCATTTATAGCAAAATTTTTGCGAAATTTTGGATTTTTATCCGAAAGTTTAAGGTGTTGAAAAGATAGTATTTTAGATCGAGGTTTCTCGTTGCAATTATAGCGAAATTTTGGATTTTTAAGCGAATGTTTAAGGTGTTGGGAAGATATTATTTTAGATTGAGTTTTCTCGTTGTGATTATAGCGAAATTTTCGCGAAATTTCGGATTTTTAAGCGAAAGTTTAAGGTATTGGGAAGATATTATTTTGGATCGAGGATTCTCGTGGTGATTATAGCGAAATTTTTGCGAAATTTCGGATTTCTAAGCGAATGTTTAAGCTATTTGGAAGATATTATTTTGGATTAAGTTTTCTCGTTGTGATTATAGTGAAATTTTTGAAAAATTTCGGATTTTTGCGCTATTATTACCGCCCGATTAAAATGTTGGAAAGATATTATCTCGGATCGAGGCTTCTCGTTGCGATTATACCAAAATTTTCGCCACAAAATTTTTTGGCAAACTTTTTTTTTAATAATTTTTAAATAAACTTTTTGGTGAACTTCTCTCTTGATAACTTTTAAATAAACTTTTTGATAAACTTTTCTCTTGATAATTATTAAAGAAACTTTTAGAAGTTTAGAAAAAAAATTGTAAAGATGTAAATATCACTAACCAAATTCCCGTTCGAGAAGTATCGAAACTCCGATGGGGCGTGGCAGGATAAACCGCAAAATCAGTCACAGTTCGAGTCATTTTTTCTCCGAACACGTCGAAGAATAATGCGTAACCGAGACAGAAGGACATCGACGAATAACGCGTAACCGAGATAGAAGGACATCGACGAATAGGTCGGTCACACGTCCAGCCATTTTTTGTCCGAACACCACTGTCGAAGAATAACACGACCGAGACAGGAAGACATGGAGGAGAATTAACCAGCAGTCTGACCATTGTTGTTTACGTTTAACCTCGACTCGCGTCATGCTAGTCTTTGGCCCGATTTCCTCACCCTAAGCCTCGCACGATATTCCATGCGAACGGGTCGAAATCGTATTTCATACGTCACGCGATAATACTAATCTCGAACAGAACTAACCGAACCTAATAATAATTTTACCAGAGAGATTACGCGAGATTTGAATCAACGAACATCAGATCAAAGATTAAACTCATATCTCTCTAACAATTTCCAATCTTTTTATAATACCGTATGAACGCGTAAAAGGAAATCATGGAATCAACCGACCAATTTGAAAAAGAACTGAAAGAAAAAGAAGCTAGGATCGAATAAACAGAAGATCTCAGAGTATTAACAGAATAACAATCCTTCTAATTAACATTTTTCATTTACTGTTCATTTAACGAGTGTTTCACGTATCACGCAAGAATACAAACCTTCTAATAATTAATTTTCCAAATCCGAGCTTACACGAGATTTCAATCACCGTACATCGGATCAAAGATCAAATTTATATCTCTTTAACAATCGCGAATCATTTCAAGATCCTACCTGAAAACGCGTAAAAGAAAACGACGAAACACCTACACGAATAACACGCCAATCAGCGTGACAGGACCAACTTGAAAGAGACAGAGAGAGAAGTTAAAAGAGGAAAAGAACGGAAGGAGAAAATGAGATAAAATGGAGAAGATGAGAAAGAACTGAAAGAAAAAGAAGTTAGGATCGAATGAGCAAAAGATCATGGAATATTATCATATTCGTATTATCATATCATCAATAACAGTCTTTCTAATTAACATTTTAACTTACTTTAAACGTATTTTACGTATCACGTAATAATACAAACCTACTCAACATAATTAATTTTACAAATCTGAGCTTACACGAGATTTCAATCACTGAACATCAGATCAACGATCAGACTCACAGCTTTTCTTTTACGAATGGGAGCCTTTTAAAATCATGCAATACTTTTTGTTTAAACCGTATTTCACGTATCACGCAATAATAAAAATTTAGTAATAATTAATTTTCCAAATCTAAGCTTACTCGAGATTTCAATCAATGAACATCAGATCAACAATTAAATTCTCAGCTTTCCGTTTACGAATGGTAACCTTTTACGAAGGAAATCATAGAATATTTTTATTTAAAACGTATTTCACATCTCACGGAATAATAAAAACCTACTAATAATTAATTTTCCAAATCTGAGTTTACACGATATTTCATTCAATGAATATCAGATCAACGATCAGACTCACAGCTTTTCTTTTACGAATGGGAACCTTTTAAAATCATGCAATACTTTTCATTTAAACCGTATTTCACGTGTCGTGCAATAATACAAACCTACTAATAATTACTACTAATAATTAATTTCCCAAATCTGAGCTTACACGATATTTCATTCAATGAATATCAGATCAACAATCAAACTCACAGCTTTTCTTTTACGAATGGGAACCTTTTAAAATCATGCAATAATTTTCATTTAAACCGTATTTCACGTATCACGGAATAATACAAATCTACTAATAACTAATTTTCCAAATCCGAGCTTACACGAGATTTCAATCAACGAACATCAGAGATCACCGATCAAATTTATATCTTTTTAACAATCGCGAATCATTTCAAGATCCTACCTGAAAACGCGTAAAAGGAAACGACGAAAGAAACACCTACACGTATAACACGCCAATCAGCGTGTTAACGAGATGACAGGACGAACTTGAAAGAGACAGAGAGAAGTGAAAAAAGAGGAAAGAACGGAAGGAAAAGAGAAGAGAAAAAAAGAAAAGAAGATGAGAGGCTTTGGTCGCGCTAGAATCGGATTGGCGTAGGCGTTTCGTTCCGGATTCCTCGTCCACCTTCTCCTCCTTCCACTGTGTTGTTTAGCCACGGATTCCTTGTCCACCTTCTCCTGCTTCGATAGTGTTGTTTAGTCAGACTGTTTCGTCCTGACAGTAGGTGCGTGCCTTTGTGAAATCGTCACTGCGCCGACGTAGATCTTTCGTAGATCATTTTATTTCTACTCCAATTCTTACTTTTTCATCTAAAATTCCACTTGTAATTAAATATTATATTCTCTCGGTATTCCTTTGCTTATTGATTACTTTCGTAGATCATTTCATTTTTACTCCAGTCCTCTTTTTTTAATTTTCCACATCTAAAATTCCATTTGTAATTAAATATTATTTTCTCCCGGAATTTCTTTATTTATTGATTACTTTCGTAGATCATTTTCATTCTTACTCCAGTTCTTACTTTTTCATCTAAAATTCCACTGTAATTGAATATTATTTTCTCTCGGTATTCCTTTATTTATTAATTGCTTTCGTAGATCATTTCATTTTTACTCCAGTTCTTACATTTTCGTCTAAAATTCCACTGTAATTAAATATTATTTTCTCTTGGTATTCCTTTATTTATTGGTTACTTTCGTAGATCATTTCATTTTTACTCCAGTCCTCATTTTTTAATTTTCCACATCTAAAATTCCATTTGTAATTAAATATTATNGAGACAGGAAGACATGGAGGAGAATTAACCAGCAGTCTGACCATTGTTGTTTACGTTTAACCTCGACTCGCGTCATGCTAGTCTTTGGCCCGATTTCCTCACCCTAAGCCTCGCACGATATTCCATGCGAACGGGTCGAAATCGTATTTCATACGTCACGCGATAATACTAATCTCGAACAGAACTAACCGAACCTAATAATAATTTTACCAGAGAGATTACGCGAGATTTGAATCAACGAACATCAGATCAAAGATTAAACTCATATCTCTCTAACAATTTCCAATCTTTTTATAATACCGTATGAACGCGTAAAAGGAAATCATGGAATCAACCGACCAATTTGAAAAAGAACTGAAAGAAAAAGAAGCTAGGATCGAATAAACAGAAGATCTCAGAGTATTAACAGAATAACAATCCTTCTAATTAACATTTTTCATTTACTGTTCATTTAACGAGTGTTTCACGTATCACGCAAGAATACAAACCTTCTAATAATTAATTTTCCAAATCCGAGCTTACACGAGATTTCAATCACCGTACATCGGATCAAAGATCAAATTTATATCTCTTTAACAATCGCGAATCATTTCAAGATCCTACCTGAAAACGCGTAAAAGAAAACGACGAAACACCTACACGAATAACACGCCAATCAGCGTGACAGGACCAACTTGAAAGAGACAGAGAGAGAAGTTAAAAGAGGAAAAGAACGGAAGGAGAAAATGAGATAAAATGGAGAAGATGAGAAAGAACTGAAAGAAAAAGAAGTTAGGATCGAATGAGCAAAAGATCATGGAATATTATCATATTCGTATTATCATATCATCAATAACAGTCTTTCTAATTAACATTTTAACTTACTTTAAACGTATTTTACGTATCACGTAATAATACAAACCTACTCAACATAATTAATTTTACAAATCTGAGCTTACACGAGATTTCAATCACTGAACATCAGATCAACGATCAGACTCACAGCTTTTCTTTTACGAATGGGAGCCTTTTAAAATCATGCAATACTTTTTGTTTAAACCGTATTTCACGTATCACGCAATAATAAAAATTTAGTAATAATTAATTTTCCAAATCTAAGCTTACTCGAGATTTCAATCAATGAACATCAGATCAACAATTAAATTCTCAGCTTTCCGTTTACGAATGGTAACCTTTTACGAAGGAAATCATAGAATATTTTTATTTAAAACGTATTTCACATCTCACGGAATAATAAAAACCTACTAATAATTAATTTTCCAAATCTGAGTTTACACGATATTTCATTCAATGAATATCAGATCAACGATCAGACTCACAGCTTTTCTTTTACGAATGGGAACCTTTTAAAATCATGCAATACTTTTCATTTAAACCGTATTTCACGTGTCGTGCAATAATACAAACCTACTAATAATTACTACTAATAATTAATTTCCCAAATCTGAGCTTACACGATATTTCATTCAATGAATATCAGATCAACAATCAAACTCACAGCTTTTCTTTTACGAATGGGAACCTTTTAAAATCATGCAATAATTTTCATTTAAACCGTATTTCACGTATCACGGAATAATACAAATCTACTAATAACTAATTTTCCAAATCCGAGCTTACACGAGATTTCAATCAACGAACATCAGAGATCACCGATCAAATTTATATCTTTTTAACAATCGCGAATCATTTCAAGATCCTACCTGAAAACGCGTAAAAGGAAACGACGAAAGAAACACCTACACGTATAACACGCCAATCAGCGTGTTAACGAGATGACAGGACGAACTTGAAAGAGACAGAGAGAAGTGAAAAAAGAGGAAAGAACGGAAGGAAAAGAGAAGAGAAAAAAAGAAAAGAAGATGAGAGGCTTTGGTCGCGCTAGAATCGGATTGGCGTAGGCGTTTCGTTCCGGATTCCTCGTCCACCTTCTCCTCCTTCCACTGTGTTGTTTAGCCACGGATTCCTTGTCCACCTTCTCCTGCTTCGATAGTGTTGTTTAGTCAGACTGTTTCGTCCTGACAGTAGGTGCGTGCCTTTGTGAAATCGTCACTGCGCCGACGTAGATCTTTCGTAGATCATTTTATTTCTACTCCAATTCTTACTTTTTCATCTAAAATTCCACTTGTAATTAAATATTATATTCTCTCGGTATTCCTTTGCTTATTGATTACTTTCGTAGATCATTTCATTTTTACTCCAGTCCTCTTTTTTTAATTTTCCACATCTAAAATTCCATTTGTAATTAAATATTATTTTCTCCCGGAATTTCTTTATTTATTGATTACTTTCGTAGATCATTTTCATTCTTACTCCAGTTCTTACTTTTTCATCTAAAATTCCACTGTAATTGAATATTATTTTCTCTCGGTATTCCTTTATTTATTAATTGCTTTCGTAGATCATTTCATTTTTACTCCAGTTCTTACATTTTCGTCTAAAATTCCACTGTAATTAAATATTATTTTCTCTTGGTATTCCTTTATTTATTGGTTACTTTCGTAGATCATTTCATTTTTACTCCAGTCCTCATTTTTTAATTTTCCACATCTAAAATTCCATTTGTAATTAAATATTATTTTCTCCCGGAATTTCTTTATTTATTGATTACTTTCGTAGATCATTTTCATTCTTACTCCAGTTCTTACTTTTTCATCTAAAATTCCACTGTAATTGAATATTATTTTCTCTCGGTATTCCTTTATTTATTAATTGCTTTCGTAGATCATTTCATTTTTACTCCAGTTCTTACATTTTCGTCTAAAATTCCACTGTAATTAAATATTATTTTCTCTTGGTATTCCTTTATTTATTGGTTACTTTCGTAGATCATTTCATTTTTACTCCAGTCCTCATTTTTTAATTTTCCACATCTAAAATTCCATTTGTAATTAAATATTATATTCTCTCGGTATTTCTTTATTTATTGATTACTTTCGTAGATCATTTCATTTTTACTCCAGTCCTTACTTTTTAATTTTCCACATCTAAAATTCCATTTGTAATTAAATATTATTTTCTCGCGGTATTCCTTTATTTATTGATTACTTTCGTAGATCATTACGAAATCAGTCGAAATTACGTAGAAATGTATTAAATCGAGATGCAGAGCCTCGTAATTTCATATAGAACTCTTTCTTCGCGTGTTCCAAACTCCTCCAAGCTTTCAAAGCAAAGAAATTCTGCATTTTCGAAGTTTTCGACGATAGAAAGTCTTCGAAAGTGTCTGTTTAATCGAAGAGGACGAAACTCGCGTGGAAAATCGAGCAAATCGCGATTCCGGTGCTAGGTAACGATTATAAATTTCTTTGCCGATCGTTTATTCCACGTCGACTTAATACCGAAATTCCAGTCTACAGCTAGCGGAATATATTATCTAAATACATGAAGACGTTTCGCGCGTTGGAAAAAATCCTCGCAAACCGATGTCCGTTTGGTAGATAACGCTAACTAATGAATCGAGAAATCGCGAATATAACCGGTCTCGTGCGAATGATCGATGCTTCCCCGTTTATTTCTATCCTCTCAACATTCGTTCGAGGAAACGCCAACTATTCTGCATCCCGAAGAGAACCCGATAAGAGAGCATCCTTCGTTTCCTGCCGAACGATAGCAGAGACGGAAATTAGAAATGTGTAATATTAACGTCCTACAATGAATAATAAATTGCACGATAACTGGGAAGAAATTGTTTTATACAGCTATGAAACGAGAGAGCTGCGGAAGCTCGGTTCTTCGTAGATGAAGGAATTGGAAGGAAGAAATTAATCATTCTATTCTAGTTCTGTCAATTTTGTGATAGCGGGTAAGAAGAAGAACACTGGGAAAGAAGAAAGAACACTGGAAAAACAGAAAGAACACTGGGAAAGCAGAGAGAACACTGAACAAGAAAAAAAACACTGGAAAAGCAGAAAGAACACTGGAAAAGAAGAAGGAAAGAAAGAAGGAATGAAATTATTTTTTCCAAATAAAAAAAAAATACTGGAAAAGAAGAAAAAACACTGAAAAAGAAGAAAAAATACTGGAAAAGAAGAAAAAACACTAAAAAAGAAGAAAAAATACTGGAAAAGAAGAAAAAACACAGAAAAAGAAGAAGGAATACTGGAAAAGAAGAAAGACCACTGGAAAAGTAGTAAGAACACTGGGAAAGAAGATAGAAAGAAAAAAAGAAATTATTTTTTCCAATTTGGTATCGATTCGAATTACGAATTTTGCAATACTAGGCAAGAAGAAGAAAAAGAAGAAGAACACTGGAAAATAAGAAAAAACACTGGAAAAGAAGAAAGAACACTGGAAAGGAAGAAAGATAGAAAGAAATTATTTCTTTTAACTGGTATTAATTCAAATTACGAATTTTAAAATACTAGGCAAGAAGAAGAAGAAGAACACTGGAAAATAAGAAAAAAACACTGAAACATAAAAAAGAACATTGGAAAAGTAGGAAGGTAATTGGAAAAGCAGAAAGAACACATTAAAAGAAGAAAAACAGAAAGAAATTATTTCTTTCACCTGCTACCAATTCAAATTACCAATTTCCCAAGAATAAGAACCCTGAAAAACAATAAAGAAAGAAAGAAATTATTTTCTCCACCTGCTACCAATTGAAACTACCAATTTCTCACTACTCAAATAACACAACACTGAATCACAATTAAAACATTCTTCTTTATCGAATTCATCGTAATTCCAAGTTTTCACCGTGTATCAGTCGAAATGCAAATTATCCTTCATCCGTTCAAGACGTCCACCAGTCCCAGAAACTTACATAACGAAAAACGAAAACGTTCCCGCGTATTCTATAACAAAATCAAAAAAATGAATTATCCAGCAGAGTTTCATGATTCATAAAAGCGTAAGCTGGGGAGGAAGAAATTAATTATCCTTTCCGCCAGATATCGGTTCGAAGCTGTACACGTTACTCACCTTCGCAGATGGTTAGATAGACGAAAGTAATACCCCGGTAGCATTCTCCCCGTGTGTCGAAGTGAAATGTAAATTTCTGATATGATGGTAAATCACTCGGTTTATAAATTGACAGAGCGCCGTGTTTCTGCCCGGGACCAACGAGCCACGGTTACAGACGTAAATCTCATTCGGAATTAACCGGTGAGAGAGAAACAGAGAGAGGTTTCGTGATTTATCACGGTGAGTAATAAATTGCCGGTTGTTTCGAATTAAAATCGGCCGCCGGAGTAATCCTTTTTCCCAGAGATGCAAATTACACGCGGTTTAAGACGGGACGATAACGAGGAAATAGCAGGGCGATAGGCTTAACCAGCGATAGGTGATAAAAAATTGCTTGGCCGAAGAAAAAGCAGAAGTATTACGTCTAGTAGAAAGCTCGTCCAGTTTTCTTCGCACTAATCCACCTTTCTTATCTTTCTACTTTCTTCTGTTCCATTTTTTTTTTTCTTCTCTTCTTCTTCTTTCATGTCCGCGCTGTTTACTTTGCACGCGAACACGTCCGAGGTAAATTAAAATGTCATTTCTTCTAGAACACTTTAGAATTTTCTGACAATTTTATTAACACTAGGTTTACGGGGGTTTGTTGTATACTTATTTTAAATAAGTAAATTTCATTTTTAATAATTAATAGTTAAATTTTACTTATATTAAACTTACAGTCAAAAGAAACAACGAATTTTCTGTAAAAAAGCAAACGATTAACGCTAGGTTTACAGGGGTTTTTTGTATACTTATTTTAAATAAGTAAATTTCATTTTTAATAATTAATAGTTAAATTTTACTTCTATTAAA
>NIJG01000411.1:168634-180911 GCA_002201625.1 Euglossa dilemma
ACGCGAACGTAATCAACGACACACACTTTTAATCCTCTATATAACTGTTCTCCACTCGAATATTCTTTGAATTATTATTAAAAAATTTACATGCACCGTGTGCTCTTAATTTCATATGTATCGCGTCTTTTCAGCAACGATTAACGAGCCACGAGGTTAAGAATAAAAAGCACACGCGTTGTACAGGAAAGGTATGCTAATAAAAATTCGTTCACGAGCAACGTGAAACTCCGTTTTATTATCAGAACGACGAGCCAATCATCGTTCGAAAATATATGGAAAAATATTCGTTTAATTATTTACGAGATGTATCGTAAAATTTTCAGGCTGATACGGACAAGCATCGACGCTAATTAAATTTCGCCAATAAAAACACGTCCTCTGATGTACATTACAGACGCGATTCATCCCATGAAATATTAATACCGTTTCATTATCTGCATTCCTAATGTTTAAACTACGATATGTTGCGTTTTAATTACGACGGATTAAACAACAAAGTTTTAATCGTCTCGTTGCACACATGTTCCGCAGAGTTATCTCGTTAATCGTGCTGGCTTCTGCTGTTTAGAGAATTATGCAGATTAAACGAACGAACGCATTATTTTCCGCGATCCCTTTTTATTACTTCGATAGATTTTGAAACACGAAATTTCGAATGTTGCTTTTTAGTCGAAAAGTTTCGGATGTTCGAGGATATCCATGCGTGTATTTGTTTGAATTTTTCGTGTATTTTTAACAATGAATTTAAAGCAAAGTTAAAGTAAAGTTAAATTGGTTAATTAATTTTGAATAGATTTATTGAATGAAAAGACGAATAATCAATGATGGAATATTTTTTGGAAACAATGGATTGATGTAAGGAAACAAATAATTGGTAGAGAAATAAATAATTGTTGGTAAAATATTTTTCAGAGAAATTAGGTTCATGGAGAAAGAAAGGAAAGAATTAAAGGAGAGAAATTTTTTGAAGGTAATTGATTAATAAAGGAATTAAATAATTAACGATGAAATCGTTTTCGAAGAGGATTGGTTAGAATAAGGAAGAAATAATATAAATAATTAAAAAATAAAAGCCAACGATGTATTTTTATAATTTCGTTTAGAGACGAATAATCAATGGTGGTCATCCTACAAGTTCGTACCGATTTTTACTTTTGCTATTTCAAATTAAACATTGAATAAACGTTGAAATATTAAGAAAAAATGTAGTCGCACTTTTGTTCTTCGACTTCTTTCTATTTCGTTGATAAACACGTTAATTGTTGATATAATTTATAAAATGCGAGGAAAAATGTAAACAACGCCGTGGAACGAATTGAATATCATCTGAAACTAAGATATCTATTTCAAACATGATCCTCCAAATTCTTTCCAAAATCGTACTTCCACATCTTTCAAAAACAGCTATTTTATTTTATTTCGATACCTAACCCAAACCCCCAAAAATATAAAACCAGCGATTTGGAGAAATATCAAGCGAAATAAAAACATCCAAAATTAACATCTCTATTCGGAACACCGTATCGAAAGTATGGTGCTCGAAATTCTTTCCAAAACCATACTTCTACTTCTGTAAAAAACAGCTATTTCATTTTATTTCCATACCTAACCCAAACCCGATAAAATATAAGTGCATTGATTTGTACAAATATCAACCAAAACAAAAACATCCAAAATTAACATGCCTATTCAAAACATCGTATCGAAAGTATGATGCCTGAAATTCTTTGGAAAATCGTATTTCCATTTCTGTTAAAAACGGCTGTGAGTTTTTGATACCTATAAAAAATATAATACCGAAAAAATATAAAACCAGTCATTTGGACAAATATCAAGCGGAATAAAAATTCTGAAACAAAAGCACCAAATATCATCCGAAATTAAGACGTCTATTCGAAACACCGTATCGAAATTATGGTGCTCGAAATTCTTTCCAAAACCATACTTTCATTTCTGTCAAAAATTTTATTTTATTTCCATACCTAATCCAAACCCGAGAAAACATAAAACCAGCGATTTGTACAAACATCAACCAAATTAAAAACATCCAAAATTAACATGCCTATTCGAAACACCGTATCGAAAGTATGGTGCTCGAAATTTTTTCCAAAACCATACTTCCATTTCTGACAAAAATTTTATTTTATTTCCATACTATTTTATTTTATTTTATTTCGATACCTAACCCAAATCTAGCCCGAAAAAACATAAGTCCAGTGATTTGTACAAATATAAACCAAAATAAAAACATCCAAAATAATCATGTCTCTTTGAAACACCGTATCGAAAGTATGGTGCTCGAAATTCTTTGGAAAATCGCAGTTCCGTTTCTATCAAAAACAGCTACGAGTTTTCATTACCTATAAAAAGTATAATACCGAAAAAATATAAAATATTAAACGGAATAAAAACATCCAAAATTAACATATCTATTCGGAACATCGTATCGAAACTATGGTGTTCGAAATTCTTTCCAAGACCATACTTCCACTTCTGTCAAAACCAGCTATTTTATTTTATTTCCATACCTAACCCAAACCTAACCCGAAAAAATGTAAAACCAGCGATTTGGACAAACATCAACCAAAATAAAAACATCCAAAATTAACATATCTATTCGGCACACCGTATCGAAACTATGGTGCTCGAAATTCTTTCCAAAATTGTACTTCCACTTCTGTCAAAACCAGCTATTTTATTTTATTTTCATACCTAACCCAAACCCGATAAAATATAAGTCCATTGATTTGTACAAATATAAACCAAAATAAAAACATCCAAAATAATCATGTCTCTTTGAAACACCGTATCGAAAGTATGGTGCTCGAAATTCATTGGAAAATCTAAGTTGCCCCACGGCGGTGTCGAACGAACGACCGGGTCGACACGCGCGGCCAAATAGTAACACGGTGTTATTTCTAGTGTCGGGATATTTCGAGAAAGCTCGCGGGTCGGAATCGAAGAACGAAATATTCTTATCCCGGGCGTGGATTTTACTAATTGGCCAGGAGAGAAGGATAAACAGCGGGGCGGGGAAGAGAGCCGAAACCGAGGGGACGTTGCGCAACGGTCAGAGAGAAATTTTCTCCGACGTTCTGTCATGAGTTTAAAATAAATTACCGCGATGCAGGCCGATGACCTGGCCCGCCCAGCATGTGCAAAAATCTTTCTCTCCCTCCAGAGCTCGCCCCACACGCCGAGCCGAACCGGCGTGTCCGCAGGAACACCATCCCCACGCTGGTCACCGCTTCTAATTCACAACGCCACGCTCATCCCCACCAAACCGAGCCGACGTGAATTCGTTTCGGGGCCCCGTGTCTTCCAGACCCGATACAACTCCTGCTCTCGTGAAATTCTTCAGCCAGAGTTCCAAAAACCTAGCATGTTGCTTGATAAGTAAAGCTAAGAAATCCGCCAGCAAAACGCGAAAGAGCCTAACTCAACAGAGCCTAACTTAATAAGTCGCATCTTAATGAGTAACACACCGCGTGATAAGTAAATGTAGGGGAATAATTAGTATAGAAATTCGTCAGCAAAACGCGTCAGAGTCTAACTCAACAGAGCCAAACTTAAAGAGTCGCATCTGAATAACTAACGCATCGCACGATAAGTAAAACTCAGAAACGATCAGGCTACGAATTCGAGTCAATAGAAATCCGTCAGCAAAATGTACCAGAGCCTAACTCAACAAAGAGCCAAACTTAATAAGTCGCATCTGAATGACTAACGCACCACGCGATAAGTAAAGCTCAGAAATGATCAGGTTAAGAATTCGAGTTAATAGAAATCGGACAGAGCGTAACTTAATAAGTCATATTTGAATAACTAACGCATCGCGCGATAAGTAAAGCTCGGAAATGATCAGCTTTGGATTCGAGTCGATAGAAATCGAACAGAGCCTAACTCAATGGAGAATAACTTGATAAGTCGGATTTTAATGACTAATGCACCGCGTGATGAGTAAAGCTCAGAAACGATTAGGCTTCGAATTCCAGTCAATAGAAATACGTCTGCAAAAGGCGACATAATTTAACTCAATAGAGCCTAACTTAATGCAATGACTAACGCATCGCGCGATAAGTAAAGCTCGGAAATGATCAGCTTTGGATTCGAGTCGATATAAATCGAACAAAGCCTAACTCAACAGAGACTAATTTAATAAATCTCATCTTAATGAGTAACACAGCGTGGTAAGTAAATATAGGGGAATAATTAATATAAAAATTCGTCAGCAAAACACGACAAAGTCTAACTCAACGGAGCCTAACTCGATAACTAACTCATCGTTCGATGAGTAAATATTGGAAACGATCAACCTAGAAATTCTCGTCAATAAAAATCCGTCAGCAAAACTTAACAGTC
The DNA here is from genome assembly GCA_002201625.1 of Euglossa dilemma. Taxonomy (NCBI): domain Eukaryota; kingdom Metazoa; phylum Arthropoda; class Insecta; order Hymenoptera; family Apidae; genus Euglossa; species Euglossa dilemma. Next base: position 173,000 of record NIJG01000411.1, read on the forward strand.
AGAACTTAACTTTACAGAGCTTAACTCGATAAGTCCTCATCCTATTTAATAAAGCGACAGCTTTTAGACAAAATTCAGCTTCATTCGAATCCAAAATAAATTCGTCATATCTCATTTTTTTAAAAAAGGACTTACTACGCCACTTTCAAAATAAACGATCCATATGCATCCCATAAAAGAAAATTCATGGCGCCACGAACAATTCCTGTAAAATTTTCCTAGCATTCACGGTGTTAAAGATATTCTTTCTTTGTTTCTTCGATAAACCGATTCAATAACACTATGTAATTATTCGCTATCGATGGATTTATCATCTCTGAAGATACTCGACGAAGAAAATATCATGCGCAATCGAAAATATGGACGCCATAACTTTGACAGCTAACGTTTGAGTTTTCGCTCGCTTTCACCGGCTGCTGTCCACTCAGCTGATCATCTTCTCGATTCAGGCGTGTAAAAATCGATCCGTGTTTCATCTATTGTCACATATCGGCGAAAAAACTCCCCTTTACTTCGCTCGAGCTGCTCCAAACAGCACTCTGAATCTCCAACTCGTTGTTTTTGGTCGACTGCGAGCAAACGCGGCACCCGCTTTGAAAACAATTTTCTCATCGACAAATTTTCATGCGAAATAACGATACACTGCTTCCCGATGATATCTTCAGCTCCTCCTATTGCTATCTCGTGCAATTTTGATTTACGACTGGCCAAAACGATTTTAGGAACTTTTCTCATGTTTTTTTGGGAGAAATATGGAATTTAGACGCCTAGAGCGTTCGATGTCATTTAAGTTCGCACTTTTAAAGTGAGAATTACCTTTTAACCGTTTTTGTTGGTGGAGCAATGTCTGAATAACATTTATCAAGCCTTTACTTCAATGGTATTTTTTCCCATGAAAAGGCAATGTGTTGTTGTTGTTTATAGATTGATTATTCAATTGTTTATGGATGACAAAAAGTAGCTTCGTTTAAATTATCGTAACTTGTAATTTTGAGACATTACGTTTGAATTATTAGGTCTTTTAGAAAGTCATTTCGTCCTTTTCTCAACAGAGGATCTAATTGTATTTTTTCAAAGGCAATTTCATGTTTCAGCCGCATGAAAAAAAAAGAACGAAATGACTTTCCGAACGACCCAATAATATGAATTTGTTATAAGCGACGCTTCAAGCCATTGCTTTACTTCAACGGTATTTTTTCCCATGAAAAAGCAATGCTTTATCAATCCACGAAATTTGCAATTTTTCTACTGTTTATATTCCACTTAAATTACCGTAACTCGTAAACTTGACGTGTTGAGTTTGAGGATTAATACTTTCTAAAAATCTTACGAATTTGTTATTAACATCACCATATGTGCGTTAGTCCCAGGACTTATCGAGCGATGCGATACTCGTTGAACCAAGAGTCCCGTGCAGGAGAAGTCTGGAACTCTAATCGGATAAAGAGATTAAAAAAAAAAAAAAAGGGCCAACAGCGTGGCGCCACTTCGACTGTTAACTTCGTCAATGATGGCCTCTGCCAGGACCAGTAGACGAGTGCATAATGCATCGAGCGAGGAAGTTGGTGTCTGCTCGTTGCTGCGAACTTTTAATCGCCTGTTTAATTTAATAACACGCCTCGATTTTAGCGCGGATGAAGATCACCGGTGCGAAACGTTCGTTGGTATTGGCAGGAGAGTATTCCACGGTGAATTCGGATAGTTCTACCTTTCCGTGTTTCGTCTAGCTTGCAAATTTACGGACACGCGCAGACGTTCGCGAATTAGAGTAACGAATTTAAATCCACGAAAACTAGTATAGTAACGCGCCGATCTCAAAGATGATATCCACCAACGCTACTATAGTGACGCGTCGTTCTCAAAAATGATATCGACCAAGGCTACTATAGCGACGAGTCGTTCTCAAAGACGATATCGACCAAAGCTACTATAGTGACCCGTCGACCTCAGAGATGATATTCATCACCGCTACTATAGTGACGCGTTGATATCTCAAAGATGACATTCACTTAACGCTACTATGGTAACACGTCGTTCTCAAAGATGATATCCACCAACGATATTATAGTGACGCGCCGTTCTCAAAGATAACATCCATCAAAGCTATTACAGTGACGCGTCGTTCTCAATGATGATATTCACCAAAGTTACTATAGTTGACGCGTTGTTCTCAACGGTGGTATCTATCAAAGTTACTACTATAGCCACACGTCGTTCTCAAAGATGATATTCACCAAAGCTACTATAGTGACGCGTCGTTCTCAAAAATGATATCGACTAAAGTTACTATAGTGACGTGTCGTTCTCAAAGATGGTACCTATTAAAACCNGTCGTTCTCAAAGATGGTACCTATTAAAACCACTATACCGTCACACCGTCTAAATCGGCGCTATCCACAAAAACTACTATAGTCACGCGTCGATCTTAAAGATGATATCCACCAACGATATTATAGTGACGCGCCGTTCTCAAGGATATCATCCACCAAAGTTACTATAGTGACGTGTTGTTCTCAGAGATTATATCCACCAAAGTTACTATAGTGACGCGTTGTTCTCAACGGTGGTATCTATAAAAGTTACTATTATAGCGACACGTCGTTCTCAAAGATTATATCCACCAAAGTTACTATAGTGACGCGTCATTCTCAAAGGTGATATCCACCAAAGCTACTATAGTGACGCGTCGTTCTCAAAGATGGTATGTATCAAAGTCATTATACCGTCGCACCGTTTAAATCGGTGCTATCCACGAAAACTACTATATTGACGCATCGTTCTCAAAAATGATATCCGCCAACGCTAGTATAGTGACGCGTCGTTCTCAAAGATGATATCGACTAAAGCTACTATAATGACGTGTTGTTCTTAAAGATTATATCCACCAAAGTTACTATAGTGACGCGTTGTTCTCAACGGTGGTATCTATAAAAGTTACTATTATAGCGACACGTCGTTCTCGAAGATTATATCCACCAAAGTTACTATAGTGACGCATCATTCTCAAAGGTGATATCCACCAGAGTTACTATAGTGACGCGTCGTTCTCAAAAATGATATCCACCAGAGTTACTATAGTGACGCGTCGTTCTCAAAAATGATATCCACCAACGCTAGTATAGTGGCGCGTCGTTCTCAAAGATGATATCGACTAAAGCTACTATAGTGACGCGTCGTTCTTAAAGATGGTATCTATCAAAGCCACTATACCGTCGCACCATTTAAATCGGTGCTATCCACGAAAACTACTATACTGACGCATCGTTCTCAAAAATGATATCCAGCAACACTAGTATAGCGACTCGTCGTTCTCAAAGATGATATCCACCACCAATTACATCTATAGTTATTATTTATTAGATACAAAACAAATATTACAATCTTGTCGATTGTAATTATTATTAACACAGAAGATCATAAACAACCACCTAGCATCGTCCACACATGGAATTAACATAATTACACGAGTAAAAGAAAAGAAATAAAGGAACCCCGAACTCGACTCATCAAAGTCGAATCATCCGTCTAAGTCTGAGAGATAACCACTGTTAGAATAAGAGATTTCGAGGGCGAACCTGACGCGCGAATCGCTAGTACTCCGGGAATGGAAACATTAATGTAATTCGATCTCGAGATAATTTTCCATACAGCCAGACAGGTCTCCATTGTTCGGCATTGTCCGCGTAAAACGTGTCTCACGCGTGTCGGGGCTCATGAATGCAGCAGCAACAATAATAGCAACGCTCTCCCGCTGGGCGGGACAGCGAGTGCACTTAGAATCGCAGCGGTCGTACTTGTTGATGTTTTAACAACCCCACGTGCGAAAACGGAATGTAAAGGGCCACACTTTTAACCCCACCGATACCCATCGACGGTTCTGCCTTTTAAAGGAGTACAGAGGGGCTCTGCCCTCGCTCCATTTCCTTCCCGGCTTCGTTCCGTGGCCAGACCACTTCCACGGCTAATTGCTCGTGTAATCGTATTGTTTGCGGTGAAAATATCAGTCAGAGAAATGGACCAGCTTGTCTCCAATCGACGTCCACGAGTCGAGAAAACTAGGATCGTTGGTTTGACTTTTAACCCTTTGATACTTGGACATTCGCGGTTTGCGATTCTTCAGATTTATAGGAGATGTCGAGGTTAAAGGGTTGAAACGTTGGTTAAAACGTTTAGGTTAAAATGAAATGGAGAGAAATGAAAAGTTAAAACGACAGAACGATATTAGGACCGAAACCGGAACACCAGAATATCGGAACGAATCTGTAAGTAAACTCGGTTGGGATTTTAGTTGGAGTTGTTGGTGAGAATGTAGCACCGAATTGCAAGAAACCTTTACTGAATTCGGTTGGGATTTTAGTTCGAGTTGTTGGTGAGAATGTAGCACCGAATCGCAAGAAACCTTTACTGAATTCGGTTGGGATTTTTGTTCGAGTTGTTGGTGAGAATGTAGCACCGAATCGCAAGAAACCTTTACTGAATTCGGTTGGGATTTTAGTTGGAGTTGTTGGTGAGAATGTAGCACCGAATCGCAAGTAACCTTTACTGAATTCGGTTGGGATTTTAGTTCGAGTTGTTAGTCACAATGTAGCACCGAATCGCAAGAAACCTTTATTGAATTCGGTTGGGATTTTAGTTGGAGTTGTTGGTGAGAATGTAGCACCGAATCGCAAGAAACCTTTACTGAATTCGGTTGGGATTTTAGTTCGAGTTGTTGGTGACAATGTAGCACCGAATCATAGGACACCTTTACTGAATTCGGTTGGGATTTTGATTTGAGTTGTTGGTAACGAATGTAGCACCGAATCGCAAGAAACCTTTACTGAATTCGGTTGGGATTTTAGTTCGAGTTGTTGGTGAGAATGTAGCACCGAATCGCAAGTAACCTTTACCAAACTCGGTTGTGATTTCGTTTCAAGTTGTCGGTGAGAATGTAGCACCGAATCGAAGGGAACCTTTAGCAAATTCTAACGGGATGATAGAAGTAGAGCAAATCTGCCAAAATATTGGCAGAAATCATCCTTATCAAACATCCGTGACAGTTTTATTCGTATACGTATACGTCATATCTCATTTTTTTAAAAACGAACTTACACCACTTTCAAAATAAACGGTCCATATAATTCTAAATAGAAGAGTAAAAAACAGGATGACCTAATACTTCGAATCTCCAAACTTTACCATGTCACCTTCACCTATCCTTCATCTCGCTTTACAACACTCGGACACCTTCAAAACTTCCTGCTCACACTCAAACAACAAATCTTCAGGATCTTCGACACATAATTCTAAATCGAAGAGTAAAAAACGGGATGACCTAACGCTTCCAAATTTTACCATGTCACCTTCACCAATCCTTCGTCTTATTTTTCAATACTCGGACACCTTCGACACTTCCTGCTCGTATTCGAACCAATCCTCTCAATCTTCAACGTATAATTCTAAATAAAAGAATAAAAAGCGGGATGACCTAACTCTTCCAAACTTCAAACTTTACCATGTCACCTTCACCTATTTTTCCTCTCGCTTTTCAACATTCCGACACCTTGGACTTTAACAACGAATCCTCTCGATCTTCGACACATAATTCTAAATAGAAAAGTAAAAAACAGAATGTTCTAAATTTTACCATGTCACCTTCACCAATGCTTCGTCTCACTTTTCAATACTCCTACACCCTTTACTTTCTGCTCATACTCGAGCAACCAATCCTCTCGATCTTCGACACATAATTCTAAATAGAAGTATAAAAACGGGATGACCTAACGCTTTTAAACTTCAAACTTTACCATGTCACCTTCACCGATCCATCATCTCGCTTTACAACACTCGGACACCTTCAAAACTTCCAGCTCATACTCAAACAACGAATCTTCACGATCTTCGACGTATAATTCTAAAAAGAAGGGTAAAAAAACAGGATATTCTAAATTTTACCATGTCACCTTCACCAATGCTTCGTCTCGCTTTTCAACACTCCTATACCCTTTACTTTCTGCTCATACTCGAACAACCAATCCTCTCGATCTTCAACACATAATTCTAAATACAAGAGTAAAAAACAGGATACCTAACTCTTCCAACCTTTACCATGCCACCGTCACCTATCTTTCATCTCGTTTTTCAACACTCCTACACTCTTTACTTCCAGCTCACACTGGAACAACGAATCTTCTCGATCTTCGACACATAATTTTAAATAGAAGGGTAAAAAACAGGATATTCTAAATTTTACCATGTCACCTTCACCAATGCTTCGTCTCGCTTTTCAACACTCCTACACCCTTTACTTTCTGCTCATACTCGAACAACCAATCCTCTCGATCTTCAACACATAATTTTAAATAGAAGAGTAAAAAATTGGATAACCTAACTCTTCCAACCTTTACCATGCCACCGTCACCTATCTTTCATCTCGCTTTACAACACTCCTACACTCTTTACTTCCAGCTCACACTGGAACAACGAATCTTCTCGATCTTCGACACATAATTTTAAATAGAAGAGTAAAAAACAGGATGACTTAACGCTTGTAAGCTTTACTATGTCACCTTCACCTATCCTTCGTCTTACTTCTCAACACTCGGACACCTTCGACACTTCCAACTGACACTCGACCAACGAATCCTCTGAATCCCCAAAAAGCCAACCCAATCCCGCAACAGCAAACCGTTTCCCAGAACGGAATACAAGAGAACACACGAGGAACGAAGACACGTGACGATATGAAACCGTCGGGAAATAAATTTGCCGACACAATGCTCGCACGAGAAGCCGGCTAATCTGATTACGTCGAACAAAGTTCCGAGGACAAAAGACATCCATAGCGTAACGTCAGAATGGAATACGAGCCTAGAAATCCCAGGTCTCCAGAGTTCTGTTAATTGAATAACACCTAGCAAGGGATCCGCGAGGCGTTGCAACGGAGAAACATGGCCGCAGGGTGAAACAACCTTCTCGCGATAATTACTACTAGCAGATTTCGCGGCCGAATGGGCCGGGCCCAGTCTCGAATTCGTGGCCCGAAGGTTTCGTGCGAGCTGTACTTTCCACAGAGAAGAAGAGAGAGAGAGAGAAAGAGAGAGAGAGAGAAGATCGAAGGAGGCAATGCAAGTTGCAATGCACGCACAACCTTATACGGATGCGAGAAAGCGAGCTCTCAGCCTCTCCATCGTGCCCCTTCCTCCTCAGACGTTAACCCTGCTGATCCGGACCGTGGAACCCGGTCCTGGACATCAAACAGGACCAGATATGCTATGTTGCGGACCCCGAACTGGTGTATGTGAGAGTATGCTTCTCCTCCCTCGGATCGCTGGACCAGGTGCAATCGACAGGTCGCTGCTGCCGTTGCAACCGCAGGATAACGTTCGTTTATCGATCGTCGTGGGATCGGAAACGAGTACGAAATTTCATCGAGATCAAGCGTGTGAGCTCGCGTTACCTTCGATCTAGTTTCGTAAATCCTTCGAATCGTGATTTTTGACTCTTTTTATTTTTTCTTTGGTATGGGTTAGATTTGAATATTAGCGTTGGATAAGGATATTTTATTTTTTTTTCTATTTACTTAAGGAGATTCTCGAGGTTAATATCAAAATTTTCTTGAAATCGACGGTGATCTCGTGTTACCTTCGATCTAGTTTTGAAAATCCTTCGAATCGTGATTTTTGACTCTTTTTATTTTTTCTTTGGTTTCGGTTAGGTTTGAATATTAGCGTTGGATAAGGATATTTTATTTTTTTTCTATTTACATAAGGAGATTCTCGAGGTTAATATCAAAATTTTCTTGAAATCGACGGTGATCTCGTGTTATCTTAACTCTAGTTTCGTAAATCCTTCGAATCGTGATTTTTGACTCTTTTTATTTTTTGTTTGGTTTCGGTTAGGTTTGAATATTAACGTTGGATAAGGATATTTT
>NIJG01000412.1:6384-20764 GCA_002201625.1 Euglossa dilemma
AGACTTTTTTACCCATTAAATAAGTTTATATCTTATGTAGATATTATAAGTATATCGTTTTAAAGAAAAATCCCTTTTCTTCCAAAATACACTACCCTCACGCAATGTGCACACTTTCGGCGGGAGATCCCGTTCAGAAATGGCGCAACGACGGACTGAATCGCTGTAGCGAAAGGATTAAACACTACAAGCAAAAAAATGAAAATATGAGATATATATTTATAGAAAGTTGATTTTCTTTTTCACTGTCTGAGGATTCTCCTGTTTGCATACTTTCATCGTATTCCAAAATTTGAATCACTTCAATTTCATCCTCTTCAGAGCCAGAACACTCCTCGCGAATACTGACTATGTTTTTCAAAATTTTATTTCCTATTCCAGACATATTTAGACGATAAAGAAGAGCTTTTTGTCAAAATAGTATAAAATTGAGTTTCACGATAATATTACTAATTCAAAAAATAGTATTTTATTTTTCAGCTAGAGGATACTCGAACTAATAGCAACTACAACTTCCAAAATGTTTTTGCACTCGGACCCAATTCACATTCTGCGTTCTGTTCTTTGTACTGTTGCTTATCTTGTTTCATTTGAGATAACGAAATCGATGTATAGTCGGTGCATTCATATATCGTTGCGATTTTCGTAGAGATAAAACTAATATACTATAAATTTTATTTACATTGCGATCGTGTCTGATGTGCGTCAAATTGACACACATCCGTAAAAATAGGTATACCACATAGAGAATTTCAATATTTCAGAACTTTCGAAGAAAACAACCTTCAATATATATTTACCTCGTTCGACTGATAAAACTCAGTACAAGAGATGAAATAAAAATGCGAACAATTTTTGTAATTTTCCTAAAAAGAATTCGAAATGCGTCAAAATGGCGCATCCCGTAAACCTAGTATTAACTTCAGCTTCGAATAAATAAATGTTATTTTATAATAAATTACATACTTCCACGATTCAAAATCGAAATTAGTTGCATTTGCGTTAACGATTCAGTTTTCAACTTGGTAGAAAATAAAATACGTTTACAGCTCCAAAGTAATCTCTCACCACCGCTTTCTTTGATACTCTATAACCATTTCCTCTTGGATAATCAAGAAACTCGTATCCCAGAACGATGGGGTAATTTTAAGGAGTTTTTGTGACCAATGAAGTCATGATAGAGAGAAAACACGAACAACGTAAAGAAAGAGGCCTGGCGGGAGTATGAAAACTCTGAGATTTATCTGGATCGTGAAAAAAAATGTTATTTCTTTGTTCCGAAGTTGGAGGAAGATATCAAAAATTGTATACCATCTCTGAGGGAGCATATCGTGGAAGTAGCGAGCTCGCAGAGTACAAATAACGCGTGCAGAGAACTACGAGACTCTTCTTCTCTATTTCGAAACTTAGAGACTACGATGAAGAATATTTTTCTAGCTCCGCAGCTAAGAAACTATGGGTATACTTGAACGTATGTCTCTTGCCATTTTCCGAACAGAAGATGAACAAAAAGTTTCGAATAAATTGCACTTCTACGAAGACTAATTGAGCCGTTTATTTAGAAAATGGCCTAAGTCCATTTATCTTCAAATCGAGATATTTAACCCATCTGCATCATTAAACGGAATCATCCGCACTCAATAACTGTTGCTTACCTATTTTAAATTTATTTATCACAGAACTATGTAAAAGAATAAATATTTATAGTATAGCATCATACAGAATGATGTTGTTTTAATATATGTATAATTTCTGGATCAAATGTAAATAAGAGTTCATTTGTTACACTTAATTTCAATGAGAACCTTGGAAGACCCCCTTCAGAACGATGATGCAAATGGGTTAAGGGTTTGCGTTTCAATGAATTTAAAAATATACGTATAGGATACTAATGAGTCATACTGCTTAAGTGTATCAAAGGGTGTTAAATATATAGTTCCTATTAAAATAGAGGCAATTATTAAGCGAATAATATGCGTTTTCTTATCAAGAATGGAGTTAGGCTACTTGCAAAATTAACAACCAGATTCATTATAAAATTTGAAGGTGCCCAAGTCCATTCAACATAATTTAAGATGCTTCAAATTGAAAAAAACAATACTCAATTTATTTTACATATCTTTAAAACACTTCGGAAACATAATTTATGCGATTCAAAACATTTTTTAACTACATAACGTACAAAATTACAAACATAAATTTATTACAAAACAATTTACTACTCATCTACATTTTGTGTGTGTGAAAGGGATTTGAAGAAATCATGATGTTCCGGTGGTATATATCGTAATAGGTCAATTATGTCCTTGAATTTTGCTGTTGTAATTTGTCTGATATTTTTATACAGTGGTGTCAATACAATATTTTCGAACTTTCTTGGTGTACCCCGACGTGGTAATAAATTAAGGACTTTAAAATTTTCATTCTCATTTAAATGGTCAAGTTCTGTTCTTCCCCATGGGTGAAATAATTTCTAAAATTTAATATTAAATTTTAAGTTTTTTATTAATTAATCGTACTGGTTATTCAACTAACGCAATTGTCCAAAAACTGAGGTTAACTTGTTAAATACTAATTAATTATAATTACCTTCATCACTGCCTTCAGACATTATCAATAGTAAATATCTTGATTTAAGTATAAATGGAGTTAGGCCACTTTCAAACTACGCGGTTCAATTATTGAACCAACTCTGAAAACTTACGTGTCAAGAATTATCGTATTTGCTCGGAATATAAGCAACCTGAAATGCTTTACTGATAAATAACACGAAGTTGTGCATGCAACCATAGCAACCGGAGAAAATTGACAAATGGAGTTAAGCCAGTTTCAAAATAAACGGCTCAATTCTTCAAAATTCAAGACAGAAGTTTTAATCGCTGGAACCGATGTAATTGACCTAAAATTGGAAAGGAACTCGGTAGGAAGCATCTGAAGCGACTCGCGAAAGTGGCCCGAAGGGACACGGAGTTTGCGTAAGAAACTTCGTCGCGTGATTAAACCTCGGGTTCTTCGATTTTTCAAGAGCCCGAAGTACAATTTATACGTACCGATAACGATCCGGGCAATTCTCTGGGATCCAGGCGAATTTCTCGCGAATATTTCGCAACGCCACGGAATCGAGAAAGTTCCGAGAATGATTTGTCCGCGTACTTCGACGGTAAGAAGCCTGACAAAGAGAGTGGGTAGTAAAACTGAAAGCGAAGACGAAGCAAGAGCAAGAGGAAGACCCTCGGTGATGCATCAGATGCGTCGACTATTCCCCTGGGTGGTTGCATCGCGATTATATTTGTTAAACGCGCGTGTGCGGTCGTCGAGATCGAAGCAAGTCGAAGGAAGAGCTACTCGTCGGTATTTCGAATTCGATAGAGTCGTCTAGAGTGCCTTTTCGTTCTCAAATCTTTCGCATGTAAAACAGCACGATACTCGTGTATCGAGTATTCTTTCTTTCTCGTTTCTCGAGATATTCGTAGAAGCATCTTTTCAAATTCGCTCAGAATCGTGGCTGTATCGATATTGGTAATTCGAGGTCCGAGAAAGGTCCCGTGTATCGGAATACCGTAAAACCATCGCCAACTTGTTAAATTCAGATTTTTATGGCGTCCGTTTTGTCCGCACGAACTTGATAGTCTGTACATTCTATTAGGTTGGTGCATATGAAATGTCGGATTTTTAAATGAATATATAAAACTGCATATCTTTTTTCAAAAGCTGTTTACTCAAACAAAATATGCTCCATTCGCTTCTATACACTTTTCCCAACGAGACTTTATAGCATAGATGCCTTTCTTAAAAAAATTCTGATCTTTAGAATCGATAAACTCTGATATCGAATTTTTCAGACTGTCTTCATTTTCATACCGTTTAGCTCGTAGAAACAGTTCTGAATGTTTAAAAAAATGAAAGTCGGTTGGCGAGAGATCCGGTGAATAGGCTGGGTGCTGCGAAACTTCATATTTCAATGGCTCTCGATGAAATCAGGATAGTAACGATGAGCATACGTTCAACCGATCCAGCTTATTTCGCTCAGTTAGTTCGTGCGGTACCCACTTATCCATTTTCTTCACCTTGCCAATTTCAGAAAGACGTCGCAATATTGTTGTACGGTGAATTTTCATCCTGGTAGCCTGTTCCCTCGTGGATACAGTTGGATCCGCTTCCACCAATGCCTTCGGATCATCATTTTTCACAGACGTTTTGGGTCTCCCACGCGGATCATTTTGTAGCGAAAAATCAGCGGACCTAAATTTTTCAAACCAACGCTGCACTTTTCGATCATTAACTGTATTCTCCCCAAACGCTTGGTTTATGTTGCGTGCAGCTTTTGCAGCATTATTACCAAGTTTATACTCGTACAAAAAAAATTATACGAATATCGTTTAGATTCATATCGGTAGAAAATTCAAATCAAATAACAAAAGGGAACACTTTCGAGAAAATCTCCTTTGTTGAAACGTGACTCTGGCAATGGACAGTACGACTATAAACGAGGTTACGCCTAAACCAAAAGTATAACGAAAACAGGAAGACAAGCGTTCGCATGTATAAAAATCCGATATTTCATATGCAGCAACCTAATACTACTTCTTATATTTCATAGCACATATTTTACGGAGCATGGTGATGTTTTCTTCCACAGAATTTGAGGGAAAAAAAGAAGGATTTGTCAAGAGGAATGGAAGAGAAGATAATCAGCTACGCGTGGAACGCTCACAACTCGGGCGGAAGTGTCTGACCAGTGTCCCCGAGGCGCTTACAAGCTCGGCCACTCTCCGCGAGCCCATCCGACCGGAAGTGTGTGGACCAACAAACGAAATCCCGCTCTTTCCCTCACAGATGCTCCCTCTCATCTCTTCTCTTCCGAGTCTCCTTTCTACACGAGCAAAGTGCATCCGGATTCCCGCAGAATCAACACCGAATCACGTATTCCCGCGGTTCTTCATCCTGCTCGTACACTCGACTTTGTCGCGCCGATTCTTTTCGTGACTAATCATCGCTTGCTTCTCCAGGAAATTAACCTGTTAGGTACGCCACGCCACTATAGTGGCTTTGGTGGATATCATCTTTGAGTACGACGCGTGACTATAGTAGCTTTGGTGGATATCATCTTTGAAAACGACGCGTCACTATAGTAATATTGGTAAATATTATCCTTGAGAATGACGCGTTACTATAGTTGCTTTTGAAGATATGATCATGGAGAACTACGCGTCACTATAGTAGCTTTGATAGGCATCATCTTGGAGAACTACGCGTCACTATAGAAGCTTTGATTGGCATCATCTTGTTGAACAACGCGTCATTATAGTAGCTTTGGTAGATATCATCTTGGAGAACTACGCGTCACTATAGCAGCTTTGATAGGCATCATCTTGGTGAACAACGCGTCATTATAGTAGCTTTGGTAGATATCATCTTGGAGAACGACGAGTCATTATAGTAGCTTTATTAGATATCATCTTGGAGAACTACGCGTCACTATAGTAGCTTTGGTAGATATCATCTTGGAGAACGACGAGTCATTATAGTAGCTTTGGTAGATATCATCTTTGAGAACGACGCGTCATTATAGTAGCTTTGGTGGATATTACCTTTAAGTACGACGCGTCACTATAATGGTTTTCGTGGATATCATCTTTGATAACGACGCTTCACCATAGTTTTTTCGAGGATAGCACCGATTTAGACGGTACGAAGGTATAGTGGCTTTGATAGATACCATTTTTGAGAACGACGCGTCATTATAGTGGTTTTCGCGGATATCATCTTTGAAAACAACGCTTCACTATAGTGTTTCCGTGGATAGCACCGATTTAGACGGTGCGAAGGTATAGTAGCTTTTGCGGATATCAGTTTTGAAAACGACGTGCCTCTATAGTAGTGTTGGTGGATACCATCTTTGAAAACGACGCGTCACTATAGTGCTTTCGCGGATATCATCTTCGAGAACGACGAGTCATTATAGTAGCTTTGGTTGATATCATCTTTGAAAACGACACGTCACTATAGTAGCTTTGGTAGATATCATCTTGGAGAACTACGCGTCGCTATAGTAGCTTTGGTAGATATCATCTTGGCGAACTATGCGTCACTATAGTAGCTTTGGTAGATATCATCTTTGTGAACGACGCGTCACTATAGTAACTTTGGTGAATATTATCCTTGAGAATGACGCGTCACTATACTGATTTTCACGGATATCATCTTTGAAAACGGCGCGTCACTATAGTAGCGATGGTGGACATCATCTTTGAGGACGACGAACCACTATATTATAGTAGCTATTATAGTGACTTTCGTGGATAGCACCTTTTTCGACAGTATTATACGTTGGTATTGTCAAATCGTAAAGGTGTTGATGTCCACCATGATAATGCAAACCTTCACGCGTCTTCGGTCACTCGTTAAGAATTGTTGGAATTTTGTTCGGACGTTTTATCACATCCATCATATAGTCCTGATCTTCCACCATCAGATTACCATTTGTTTCGTTCCATGCTACTCCTTAAATGGTAAAATTTTTAGTAACTCTGATGATGTCATATCACGTTTAATTCAGTTTTTTGATAGCAAAGATCAGAAATTCCACGAACGTTAAATTTTGACACTGTCAGAACGATCACAAAACGTCATCGACAAGAACGGACAGTATCCAATCCAATAAAGTTATATATTTAAACAAAAATTTTGAATTTTCCTTCTTACTTAAAATCCGCAATCACTTAGTTACCAACCCAGTAACAAGCGTGTCATCGAGATACTTTGATGACAGCCGTGGTCATCCATCTTCAACTTTCTCCCACCTCGCGAATAAGTATACTTTAACCGACTCTGTGGATCAAAGACGATCAACCGGGTGAATAACGAGAATTAAACGGAGCCTCGTTTCAAAGACAATCTCCCTTCCGTCAGGAATTTTTGAAGATTCCGCTCGTATCAACGACCAACAGTCCGCGGCCAGAGTGGAGTTATACCAAACTCTTTCGCAGATAAACTCTCACGGCGGTTTTATCGGCGAGCGTTCCATTCTTATCGCGGCAGAGGAACGATCCGTTATAACGAAGGTTTAATTAAAACGTTGAATAGACGGGACGGAAGTTGGTTTCCGTTACAAGCGGAATGGAAGGTTATTTGGCCGCGGAGTACGTCTGGCTTGACAAGCGGAATAAAACTTGGAAGAAAAAAGAACCGGCAAGAAAAATCGGTCTATGTTTGACCAGGCGACCGGAATGAAATCTTGCGTGGCGATGTAAGTGCTGCTGGACCATGTCTAACCAGACTAGTAGTACGAATGAGCGCTTGGTCGGGCAAGGAGAATAGAACCGCGGCCGGCCGGAACAAAAGTATCGCTCCGGTCTGACAGAGTGATAGGAAAAAGTATCTCTTACGTTTCGTGACTTTCCAGCAAGCTCGCCGATGATTAACGACCGGTGTTTATTCTCCTCGTAATTATCCTGGAACGCCGATCGGTAAA
Organism: Euglossa dilemma; assembly: GCA_002201625.1. Classification (NCBI taxonomy): domain Eukaryota; kingdom Metazoa; phylum Arthropoda; class Insecta; order Hymenoptera; family Apidae; genus Euglossa; species Euglossa dilemma. Next base: position 13,859 of record NIJG01000412.1, read on the forward strand.
AATGCACGAACGTTTACGAACGAAATCGACGCTCAACGAACCGATAATAGAGATGAATGGAAATTCTCTAAATTCGTTCCGAAGAGAAACGAAAGCGATTCGTTTCGCGTGAAACGACGAGGACAGGTGAGAAAGGTAAATAATAACGCTGAGAATAATCACGCAAAGCGTCGTCGAATATCCTCCCTGCAATTTTAACGCGATTACGCAAATTTAACTCTCGTATCGTCTTTCGGCTAATTCGCCTTCACGGAATGCGACTCAAGTTGCGATTACTCGTTAGTCCCATTAAAAACTCGCCTTTGTTCCTTGCCGCGCGCGACAAAAGCGAAGTCTCTCTCCTCTCGCGAAACGACCTCCCTTAAAAACCATCAAAGTTCCACGAGGTGGTGTAAAATCCTCGGATAATATTTCGGACGGCTATAAAAATTGTTTACAAGCCTGTCGGGACACGAGCAATTCGTAGAATTATCCATTAAAATTGTACGGATCACGGTGAAACTGGGTTTCAGCTTCCTCGGCGACGATTCGCATTTCCTAGAAGCTTTCGCCTCGAATTTTCTCCTTTCTTCTCACGTCCGCGTCGATAAACGAAGTTGCCGTGCGTGACGCATTTCCCATTCGATATTCCACGAACGTGTACGGCCTCCTTCGCGTTTCCTCTCTCTTTCATTGAACTCGGCCTTTAACGAACGTCGACCGATTAATTTCGTAATTTCGAACGAGAACGATCGGACCAACGCAGCCGAGCGACTTCGAAGTCGTTCTCTGGCGAATTTTCTAAACGCGTGGAAAGTGGAGCGAATAAAAATGAAAATCTCTCGGGACACACCGGGTCAGCGGGATATTCCGTTTCTATTTGCGTTTCTTGCCTCACAGCTAACCGAAACTTAACCGAAACGGAACGGAGCCGCGTGGAAGGCTGCGATTCGGCCGCTTCCGGTTTCTGTTTATCTTTCATCCCGTACCCGGTGGCTTAATTAAAATTCTCACCCGCTCGGAATCGAACTGATTAAATCGTAAATCCCGGATCGTGGATGGTCGAATTTGCGAACGGGGCCGGTGTAATCGCGGTGGTGACACGTAATTCATTAAGCGGCGTCTCCTGCTCATTTCCGCCTCGCGTTCTTCGCGATCTTCCGGTAGTGGACGGAAGAAAAAGAGGAGAAAACGGTTGTACTGCAGTTTAAAATTGAGAGGACGCAACCGGCGTGTTCGGGAGCTTGCAGGCTGGCTCGACGTGCAAATTAGTTTAATTAATTTTACACCCGACAAAGGTGAAAGTAGCGTTCGTTTTCGCCCGCGCTCTTTGCTTCTTCTTTTCCGGCCTTTTTTTCGCCTGTAACGGCGCGGAAAACCGTTCCGTTACATAATGAAGAATATTTAAAAGAATTTAGAGAGATCCCGCCGGCGAGAGTGTTACCTTTCTGGGTCGAGTCTCCTTTTTATCGCCTTTACTTTTCAAGATACACGAAAAACGCGACAAGAGTCCCGTGTACTTTAATCTTTTAAAGCTCGCGTCGAAATCTGTTATACAACTTCCGTGGAATGGCGGCTTATTCAGCCTTTGAGTTTCGATGTCTGGCCATAAATGGCGCTATGCTACTTCAGCAGGACTCGCACTTTCATCCGCCGCTTATTATCGGGAAAGAACGTTGTAGAATATAATTCTTCGATCATGCGGAACGATAGGAAAAATTTCACGCTCGGCTGGCGGCGAGCAAACTCGCGGAACAAATTAATTCGAATATCAAACAACTCGTTTATGCCGCTTTTTTCTCATCGATTAATTCCTTCGTTCGTTCGCGGTTTCAATTCCATCGCGGATAATAATCTGTAATTCGGCCGCGTGGAATTATCGAAGAAAGGAAAGACGGGAAGAGAAGCTTGGAGGGAGAAAAACACGCGAGAGGGAAAAACAGATGGTCGATAGCGATACCGGGACAAGATCAGACCGGTGATCCGGTGGAAATCGAAAAGGGGAAACGTAAGCGTAAGTAGCGGAGAGGAAAAGGAAGCAGGGGAGAGATCCCTTAATGCCTGGGACTTGCACAATGGATCTCGCCGGTGGTGGAGTAACGGGGAAAAAAAGGAAATATCCTAGCAATGAAAGAAGCAACGGGAATACGATTCCGTGGACAAAAGGAGGGAAGAAAGGATGTTAAGCGCGTGGTTTGCCCCGAAAGGATGAAGCTTTCATTATTGAAACATCTCGCCGGAGTTAGGTTCTGCAGAAATTTATTTACCAGCTAGATCTCGGGGTCGTTCACCTTACGGTGCAACCTTCATGCAAGGATGCAAGAAAGTGAACCGCGCCGTGCTGTTCAACCTGGAAAATATGCTCGACTGAACGAGGAGGAAAATTCGCCCGGTTCCTCGCATCTTTGACGCGTGTTGACGTCGGCGCGCATCATCGGTGGGTCACGTGTCTGTTCCGTGGAACGGCGTGCATCACCGCGGATCACGCGTCTGTTCCGTGGGCTGGCGCGCATCACTTGTGAGTCACACGTGTGTTTCGTTGGGCGGCGTGCATTACGGTGGGTCACGCATCTGTTTCCGTGGGGCGGCGTGCATTACCGTGTGAAACGCTTCTATTCCATGGGCCGGCACGCATCACCGGTGCGTCACGCGTTTGTTTCATGGGTGGCGTGCATCACGGTGGGTCACGCATCTGTTCCGCGGGTCGGTGTGCATCACCGGTGCATCACGCGTCTGTTCCGCGGGTCGGTGTACATCATTGGTGCGTCACGCATCTGTTCCGTGAGTCGGTGTGCATCACTGGTGAATCACACGTGTATTTCGTGGGGCGAGCGTGCACCGCGGTGGATCATGTGTCTGTTTCATGAGGCGAGCGTGCATTACGGTGGGTCACGCGTCTGTTCCGTGAGACGGCGTGCATCACGATGCGTCACGCGTCTGTTGCGTGGGCGGTGAGCATCATGGTGGGTCACGCGTCTGTTTCGATAGACGGCGACCATCACGGTGCGTCACGCGTCTCTTTCGTTAGACGGCGCGCATCATGGATGAGTCACGCGTCTATTCCGTGGACGGCGTGCATCATGGTGCGTTACGCGTCTGTTTCGTGGGGCGATCGTGCATCATCGGAGGGTCACGTACTGATTCGTTGGACGAGCGTGCATCACTGTGGGTCGCGCATCTGTTTCCGTGAGACGGCGTGCATAATGGTGGGTCACGCGTCTGTTACGTTAGACTGCGTGCATCACCGCGGATCATGTGTCTGTTTCGTTGGGCATCGTGCATCACGGTGAGTCACGTGTCTGTTCCGTTGTGCGGTGTGCATCACAGTGGGTCACACTAGTATTTCATAAAATAGGTAGTACAGAATGGGTTTCTTTTTCAATTCACAACATTATAAACAGACATTAACCAGTTAACTGTGATTGACGAGTATACTCGTCATGGAGCGACGCGTAAAAAGTAGTAACCATTGGCTATTTAAGTTGTAATTAACGTGAAAAACAAAATACATTCACAAATTTCAAGATGTTTCGAATATTTCAAGGCCAGGTTGGAATAAAACGAACAAATAAAAAATATGACAAATTTTTCGCGACATACACAGATACGTGTAATCAAAAGTGGGCGCCACAGCTAACTGATTAAATATTGAAAACATAACAATTCAATATTATAAACGTAACATAATTATTAAATTTTTTTATGTAATTTTTCAAAACATGTTGGGTAGGGTACCGATTGGCCCTTACATCGGTTATATTAGGTTTTTACATTTTTACGCCTTATTCGCGGCATACTGCCTACCATTTATTCTAGAGATACGTTTATAACATTCTTTATATGGCTGCCTCGTCTTTCTCGCGTGTCCTTGGAACGACTATAGAAAATGTGTACGTATTCTAGACACTGCTTCAGTTTCAGGTGGCGTTTGTTCTCCGTGGGGATCCACTGTACCGAGGAGATAATCAATAACATTTTTCGCGGAAGTTTAAAATTTTCATACCTTTGATACCCCATTTTCTATGTACATATTGAGTTATCCGGAAAGTTCGTGCCGATTTTTGGTAGGAAGCGTGAGAGACCTGTCTGAATATATCACAATTATTGAAAACAAATGACACGTGTACGTATTCTAAAAGAGATAACTTCAGCCACATTTGGAAAAAAGTTTGGTTGCGATTCGTTAATTCTTATCAGTTTTGTACGCCTTGGAATATGGTGGCAAATAAAGTGCGTTATAGGCATTTCATGCTTTTCTTTTTCCGAAACGGCATAAATGACACACAAGCGACAAATGAGATACGCGCTGTTTATGACGAGGATGCTATAGCCGAAAGAACTGTGCGGAAGTGGTTTGCTCGGTTTAAAGCTGGAAATTTCGACCATGAAGATCAAGAAGGTCCAGGTAGGCCGTCCACCACAGACGAAGATATGATTAGAACAGAAATCGAGAATAGCCCATGCTCAACATTACGTCAATTAGCAGGAATGCTAAATAAATCAAAATCAACCATCCACGATCATATTGTGAAGCTTGGCTATGTAAACCGTCTTGATGTATGGGTTCCGCACGATTTAACGGAGAAAAATCTGTTGGACCGCATCTCCATTTGCGACTTGCTTTACAAGTGCAACGAGGAGACGCCATTTCTGAAGCAATTAGGGACGAAGGATGAAAAATTGATAATTTATAAAAATGTTCAGCGTAAAAGGTCCTGGGGAAAGCGTGATGAAACACCTTTAGTCACCCCAAAAGCCGGTCTTCATTCGAAGAAGGTAATGCTCTGTATCTGGTGGGACTGGAAAGGAATCCTATATTATGAGCTTTTACCAAATAATGAAACAATAGATTCGGCAAAGTATTGCTTTCAATTAGACAAATTGATGACATCAATTGAACAAAAACGTCCAGAAATTGCGAATCGGAAAGGCGTCGTGTTTCATCAGGACAATGCGCGACCTCATGTGTCTTTGAGAACTCGGAAAAAATTGTTGGAGTTTGGTTGGGATGTTTTACCCCATCCACCGTATTCGCCAGACCTTGCGCCTTCGGATTTCCACCTTTTCCGATCATTACAAAATTCCCTTAATGGAAAAAATTTTAACTCTTTGGTTGAGATGAAAACCTATTTGGACAAATTTTTTGCCGAAAAACCTGAGAGGTTCTTGAAGGACGGAATTCTCAAGCTGCATGAAAGATGGAGAAAGGTTGTGGAACAGAATGGTACCTATATAACTTAATAAATGTATACCAATATTTAAATGAGCCGCGTTTTAATTTTCCTAAAAAATCGGCACGAACCTTTTGGACAACCCAATATTATCGCTCGATCGCAGGACTTTGTATCTGACAGTGATTCCTTCCACCCGTTGTCCTTTCTCATCGGTTCAAGCTGCATGAAAGATGGAGAAAGGTTGTGGAACAGAATGGTACCTATATAACTTAATAAATGTATACCAATATTTAAATGAGCCGCGTTTCAATTTTCCTAAAAAATCGGCACGAACCTTTTGGATAACCCAATATTATCGTACGATCGCAGGACTTTGTATCTGACAGTGATTCCTTCCACCCGTTGTCCTTTCTCATCGATTCATACTTTCGGATAATTCAGAGACAATTAAACAAATTAGAGACAATTCTGGATTAACACGCGACTCCGTTTAACACCCTTTCAGACTCGAAGACAGATTAAGCATCGCAGTTTCCGATTATCACTTCGAATATTTTATTTCTGAATGACAAATCGGTGATTAATTTCAGTTGAGTCGGAGATTGAAATTTTTCGGAATCCTCGCCTTCGTTGTTATAACAATCGATCGATATTCGTTATATTTAAGATAAAAATTGGTGCAAATTTATCGGTAAATTAAAGTTTTGTAAATATTCTATTTTTACTTTCGTTTAAACGAAAAATACGTAAACGGCGGATCAATTATAGTTATATCGGTAAATTAAATTTTTGTAAGTATTCTACTTCTGCTTTCTTCTAATTGAAGAGTACGTAAACGGAGGAATAATTTTAATCATATCGAAGATGGAAATTTTTGTAAATATTCTACTTTTACTTTCGTTTAAACGAAAAATACGTAACAAAAAAAATAATAATATTTCTGCATGAAAGATAGAGAAAGATCGTAGAACAGAATGGTACCTATATAACTTAACCCTTTGCAGTCGGCAGTTTCATAGTTACTTTTTCGTACAAGAATTTAAAGTCAATATATAGATATCAAAGCGCACGGTATTTGTTTTAACCAATTTGTTGCGTTTAATACTACTTATAACACGTAAGAATACAAAATTTAAAATCTCTGTAATGTTCTAAAGTCGACTTTTTCGATTTAATAATGTCCTTGTAACGGGGACACCGACCGCAAAGAGTTAACAAACGTATACCAATATTTAAATGAGCCACGTTTTAATTTTCCTAAAAAATCGGTACGAACTTTCCACACATACCAGACATTAACGAAAGAAGTCCCGGATAATAATTCGATAACTATTTTCCTATACCACTTTTCTGTTCTGCGTAAACAACTATAGTCAGAAGACATCTGGTCCGATAAATCTGCCCTCTTCTAGCATTGTTATAAAGGAAACCTATGTCCGGCTTTAACTTATTATTACTACCCTGAACAATAACATATTTGAGCTTTGCAGAAGTGGCTAGAATGCACACCGGCCTTTTATCCATCCACTTTAAAAATCTAACGCCGCTCCGATTCTAAGAACACATAAAATCACCCCAATGCTGTTTCCGTTTTTCCTGCAGCCGGCGAAATATTTTATTAATTTTTACTGCACCACAATGTAAAAATTCGACGAAATTGCCTCTCGCACTCAGCATAATTTTCGCCTAATACTTACACTACATTCTAAAACTATTTTCGTTGTGCACGGCTATTTTTTTTTCCTTTACGGAA
>NIJG01000413.1:27311-39799 GCA_002201625.1 Euglossa dilemma
TTTAAAACGGTAAATAAGAAATCGTATGAAAATTAAGACACGGAATTATTTTATCTCGCATCGGTGTGTAATTTTAAATTTAATATATCAATTAACATCGATATTTCGAATCTGATTAAAGTCACCACTCGAGTGCAAAGGGTTAAATTCCATTCACAGAATTTATCTACTATATAATTATTACAGTTATAAAAATTTCATAACAATTTTCTTCTCTTTATAGAAATCAATTTAATATTATAGCTTTATCTCAGTGGAAGATTATCACGTAATAAAATTAGTCTTTACAAATTAATATTCATATAGAACTCTTAATTATTTTTAATGTTTTTCATTTTCAGATTAATTAATTTCTGAGTTATTAAATCTAATTAGTGACGTTTAATGGATAATTTACAAGGTGTTCAGGTACTTATAAGCGGTCGTATATATAGTGACTTAATGATTACAAAGTAACAGCTAATTCCACATTTTTCATCACTGTAATAGAACATTCTCATTCTTCATGATCACACGTAACTCATAATTTGACAACTCATAAGCTTATTCACCTGGCAATCATAAACGGAAACTAACGTTCCCTGACAATGTACTGTTCTTTGACCACGCGTATGACGAGAAGATTAAAAGGTTTGCTTTCATAAAAAATCGCAGGTGTTTCTACATTTACGCGAGCTACTTCTAGGATTTACGATTTATGACACGAACGGAAACTTTTCTGATCGAAGTTGAAAGTTATTCAAGATCCAATCTAACACCTAGCACTGATATGATCGTTTTTAGAAGTAGATATCTAGATCAGAAGCTTTTTATAATTTCTTAATTACTCGGTAACTCCAAACAGTTATATGCTATTTAACTTAACTGAAATTGGTAATAATATAATTACGTTTCTATTGAAAGTCAATATGAATTCTGTGTAAAATAGCTACGTATTTCCAGTAACAGTAAAAACAAAAAGTCCGATCAGTCATTTCGTGTGCTACGGTAGCTTTCTGTCTAACAATATTATCCTTCAATAGCATAACCAACATAGGTACACGAATAATACGCCATAAAAAGGCCATAAAGCCTGGATGCCTGAATAGATAAACTCCCTACGTATTCAATACTATTATCCATCAAACAATGAATTTTACTGCGCCTACAACGCTCAGTCTTCGACGCACGTACCGTCCTAAACCATGTAACACCCAATTCCCTCAAACGCTAGCAAGCTAATCCTCAACTCATTCAACGAGCTCGCCCATTTCAGCACCAACAACCGCCAGCCGATTAACTAGCCATCTCGAATCGACGATTTAGCATCAATCGGAGTCATCGCCGGTGATTTATGCATCCTGTGGCCGGTGGACACGTCGTTTAATCGGTATGGTGGCAAGGTGCAAACTCCTTCCCTTTGTATTTCGTTTTACGAGCGTTCCTGTCCGATGCTGCCGCGAACGGAGTTAGTGTCACGGAGAAATGGCCGTTCGATGCGTTTATACGGCGGCCGGGCATATAGCCAGTGCATCATTCGCGAAGGGAAGAAGGCGGAGGACGGCGATTGGCGGTGCTGGCCATGGGCAAGTTCACTGATCCCAGTGTGTCGCGTTCAAAACGTGTACGCAGAGACACGCTGGTTGTGTGTATACACGCGGTCGTCCGTGGCCACGCTCGTGTCGACAGAGAGAAGAGGAAGAGGAGAGAAGAAAAAAAAAAAAAAAAGAAAAAAAAAGTAATTGAGATCATGGCTGATGTCCTCTTTATTGGCGAGGTGTCGCAGATGCGACCTTGAACTTGCACGCGAGGTTAGGTAAACTTCTGTGTTAAGTTTATGATGCTTATTTGCTTGTATCGCAGTATACCTATTTAATTTCTTGTCCGGTTGTTTTTGTACTTTTAGACAGGAAGCAAAGATCTTGATGTTCTACCTGTTTAATTCTTCTTTTGGTTCTTGGTATGCTAACAGTAATTTTTGGTTTGTTATTATTTATCGTATGACTGGTTCGTTCCTTAATACAAGTTGCTTCATTTTTATACTCACTGTATGATGTCTGAATAAATATTGGTTTTTCTTCGTGCAATAATACTTCTGCACAGATTTCAGCAAGGTACGTTTTTATTTAGCTGTTTACCTTTATCGAAAGGTACTTGATTTTACCGTGGCAACGTATCCTTAGGTTTATCGACTCTTTGACCATGTTGTTAATTTAGGAGCAGACTTACGCGTGTGGAAAATAACTAAAAAAAAAACAGAAACTTTTTTGAAGGACCAGATATTTAAAGCGTTTCCGTGTTGTCAAAATGTAAACAATATAGAACGATGTATAATCTTATGACAGTGAACGTAATTCTTGGATAAAAATACATTGGCTTCGCGTCTTTGTCATTGAAATTTTTAATGTTTAAAGTTATGCTATTCTCTTGTCTTCTGTACTTTACATTTTAATTAATCGTAGATTTTCGTGATATAATTTTAACAATTATCAAAACCAGAAGTTTTCATATGTTTGCATAGATATTGCATTATAGTTTAAATAGTCTATCTATTAATTTAAATCCATCGACACGATACTCTGTAATTAACCCTTTGCGGACGAAAAGGGTTAATTAACGGTTAAAAATTAAAGAAAAGAAAATAACGATTCATCCAGTATATATTAAGCAATTGAAAATAAGAAATCGAGTGCAATTTTCTGGATTAAAAAATATATACTACATCGATATATATACTACATTCCAAACATCTTTCACTCTGAAAAGTAAAAAAATTTCTATGGATATTTTGACACTCGTCTCCAAAGTATTAAAAGTATGATACTCTATGTCACGAATATTTTATCTTCTGCGTGTAGTACATTCTTACCAATTCTCATTTCCTCCATTAAACTTGTTCAACCATTATCCTGATTTTTCCAATCAGACACTTCTGTCACCCAAGATCCTATTGAACAAACACGTATCCGAACTGCGGTAAAAACAAAGGAGTCAAGACCGTAGTAGGTAATTACGACTGATTATGGAACACTGGTAATTAATACCTCTGGCAATTAAGCAATATGTTTTCCGCGAAACAGAAGTCCCATTGCTGCTGGTACACGTCTCGGCCATAAACTCCGTCGGTGTGCACGTGCTCTAGCTCCGCTCTAGCAACCTGTATTTATGTAGACAACTATTTACGCGACCAAGGTGAAGCTCGACGACAATGATTGTACGGGAACTCGCAGTAGACTTACAAGCAAGCAAACAACGGCTGAGAGGCACCATACAAGTGGCATATTAATTGCAGACATCTCGAGTCCTCATCGTCCACTCTATCGCTATTCGACGATGAAAAAGTTCCTCCGGTGCACTCGCGTGCTAGCTGTTTGCTCTGTGTCCGGAGAGGCATCTTTATCGCGTCTCGTTTTCTCGTGCAACACGCACGGTTCTTCTTGCACGGGACAAAAAGGACCTTGGAATCCTGCGGCTCGGTGTCACCGACATTCCCACAGGAGTCATCCTATTATATTTAAATTGGGCGAGCGTGCCTCACGCCCATATACGCGGCTGCTCGTGTATGCGAACACGTGAGCGTATACTCGCAGGTCAGAGTCACCGGCAAGCCCACCTATGCGAATCTTCTTTCATTTTCTTTCTTTCTTCCACCGGGACAGGCTTGACAAAGGATGCACTTTCATTTGTCACCGGCCGATCCGCGATCGCCGGAAGTGCGGAACGCTCGTCGTGACGCTGTCTGTGTTAATATTTATGCTAAGCAGTGTATAATCAGCTGACAGAATTTTTGTTGGTCCTCAAGAGGGGCGTCTGATCGGTGGCTTCCCTTTTTCGGACACGGAATGGTCGAAATTGCTGGTAGCTAAAATATAGCATGGCGTTTGAGAAAGAAGAAGTGATATTTTAACACTAGATTTAATTTCACGAGTGAGTTGCTCCAATTATACGATATTAATAGATTTAATGAATTTATATTAAGTTTGTTAACACTATGCCGTCCGCACGTCTATTCTAGATTTTTTCGTATCGCGCCGGTAGAACTGACTTACATCATTTCGCTTTTCACCGGCGGTTTTTTCAGGTTTTTGTTTACTAATATTATCGCCAGTTCCCATGTCTCAATCCTGTCCCACCGTTTTCTCGAAATTGTCAGAGGTAAATAAGTACAAGATTTTTTTGTAACCACAGGCACTTAACCGATAGTTGGAAACACCGGACGTCATAGTGTTAATATCGTAATTGTTTTTAAATTAAACTCATGGTCTTACTTTTTAAGAAAATACGTAGTTTTATTTACCCGTAAATCTGATGGGTCTCCATAAAGATAGGTATTCAAAAACGTCCGTAAACCTAGCGTTAAAAATGCTTGTCTTGTAAAGTTGAATATTAAAAGATAAAGGTTAGAATAAGCATACATACTTGTAGGGATTCCTGTTCTTCACTGGAAGATTTGCAGGCATGTTTTTTCGAAAATGTATTTTTTATATTTATTACGCTTCGGTACCTTGACCTCAAAAAAATTTGTAATTTGTAGTTGATATTTCAACTATTATGTTAAATATAACGATGAACCTTGAAAAAAGAGGAATGATTGAATACAGAATACACGATGCATGACTATGAAATATCTGCTTAAACGGAAATAAAATGTTCTATTTAAATCTGTGCGGTAATTTGTTTTTTTTTAAAATCGACCACGTAAGAGATGCATGGTTATACGAAGAGCACGAAGATGAATTGACGAATTGAAAATGGCGCCAATTATTTACGTTAGAAATGCAGAGATGGTTATATTATAACACGGAAAATATTTATACCGAACAACAGTACACACAGGCAGAACATTAAATTATACTTTTATTATATTCATAAAAATTAAAATGTACACACCTTATTGTTTAAGTCATACTCGTATTAGCTTCTATGCAAGTATCGCAGTATGTATAATATTTAACAATAGAGGTATAGGTACTCTCGAGACGAGACGAGCTTACGAAAAGAATACATGAATTTTTTTTCCTTGGGGTGATACGGTATTTTGTAGCTTACTTCCGATAATTATTAATATTATTGACTGCTTACAAAATAATACTATTACACAATAAGTCATCTCTCGGTTTACGACACAGTTCCGGTGTACTCAATTTAATTATCGTTTTAGCCCTCAGATGGCTCTACGAGATCGAAAAAGTAGTACAATACTCTGTCTCTGGCAATAAATGGGGGATACCGCGCGATTTTGCTACGAGTTCGCTACTAAAGAAAATAAAAGAGTGATTAGCTTTTCCTTTCGAAGAAATTACATGGAATATAACTCCTACCTATACTTTTTTTTTTTTTAATGTATCATATATTTTTTTTACTTATTCTTTCTTCACCGCTAAGCACGTCGTGCCACTAGTGCGTACGCCTGCGATCGGATGTGTGTGTGCGTGTGTATACATATGTGACTGCTGTGTGAGTAATAAAGACGTTCGTTAAAAGGTGCTGTTCGAAAGTGTTCGCGAAATAGAAAGAAAACCATCGCTTCGTCGAAGCTGTTGGAATAAAACCGGCCCGGTTAAGCGTATGGGCTAAAGTGTGAAACAGGTGCTGAGAAAAAATGAGACGAAAATCGATTCGATCGCGATTTGTTTCTGTCTGCTTTATTGCCGCAGCTAAAAAGATTACGATGGTAACACGAGTTTGTATCGAGCGACGACTAAAACTTCCATACAAGCACGTTCGTCGTTGTAACGCGATCTTGTTTCCTTTTTTCTCGGTTTTTTAATCGCGTGTTCGATCCTGTTGTGTTGTGTTCATGTCCAGAAATGTGAGAAATGATTCACATCATGCTTGAAAAGCATTCTCCGTGCAACGGGCACAGTAGCACCAGCGCGCGCGAAAAAGGTACGATGCTAATTTGATCACTATCATCTAAATAATGAAATTTGAATCTTCATCGAGGCGACGTGTTAATCGTTTACTATATGCATAACACGAAATAAAAGTCGCCTAAGCGCCTCTGATTTAACCTACTTTTATTTTACACTCCCGGCTTCGATCATTGCTTCGAACGCGATCGCAGTTATTTCTCGCAATTTGCTGAGAAATTGATCACGTTATTGACGTATGTACATCGCATGTGAAACGATTTTTCCCGTGATCAATTTCTGTGAATCGTGATTCTCCTATTGTGGAAAACACACGCAATTGTGTAAAGGTTAAAATTCACGTGGTCGAATTTTCTTAGTTGATTTTTCATTCGTTCATTGAGGTTAGGATTTCGACGTCTGATCGGTCGATATCTTACCTCGATATTTTCGCTAGTCAATTGCGACTTTATCGATTGATCTGTTAACAGTAATGGACTCTTCTATTATCCTGCATTGTTTTATCATTTTTTCAAGTTTTCAATTTTTCTACGAATTGGTTTGAAATGTTTCGAAAATTCCGCCGATTTAAGTCAATCGTAATTATCGATTATAAATTAATCTGTTTTTACGAATGTGATCGAAGCAATGTATCGTTACAATATCAAGACGATTCAAGTTCGATCGTTTGATGTTCTTTGTTATCTTCAACCCGGTTTTCATCATTACCGGGTAATAGTTATTACTTAAATTTCTGATAAAATTATAACACAGAGCCGAATATTTTATCAGTTATATCGAGTTGAATATTTTTTTATCTCTATATTTTTAGAAAATTCTTTTACGATTAATATTAACATTATTATTAGAATAGCATTTTGTTAAGAGGTAATATTTAAAATATATCCAAGATACTTTGATTCTTTATTCCCCTACTTGTTTAATTTTTTGATTCTTTCATTCTCGATAATTTTTAAGTTTAGTATATTTCTCTCAGTCAACTCCCAATTAGAGAAAAACTGATAAGGTAGGAGTAGACTTTTATTCAAAACAGATTGCAAAAATATTTTATACTGAATCTATCTACTTTTGATTCGATTCGTGTACTTTTATCAATTCGTGTATATTACACAAAGGCAAATTTTGAAAATCCGACATGGAATACTCATTGTAAAAGAAATAGGACCGCTTGTTCTCATTTTATGCATCAGAGATCAGATCAAACATTGATAAAAAAAATGCAACGGATTCCCGCGATTAAAGTAAAAACATTCAGGTAATTCGATCACGTGATATCGTAATGCAAACGACAAAATGGCAGAACATCCCGCGAATCGTCCTTGCATCGTCCCGTAGTCTTACATAAGACTTCATCCAAATAGATATCAGTTGAATGGGAACTGACTCTAAACACATTTTCTGCCTTTAATCACGCAATGCAAAAATAGGCTTTCCTATTTCCGGTTACCTAGTACCGGAGCGAGTGACACAGCGATCTACAGATCTACAGAGAATTCCCAAAATCCTTACAATCTAGTATCAATCTTTTTTTTTTTTTTCTTATTAATTTCTCTTATTCTGCTCATTCGAAGAGGTGTTCTACGTTGTTACAATACGAATCCCTCGATCAATTAGAATAAACGTATTCCGAAATTTGTCTCCTCGCAAGAAATTTTCGACCGCCAGCGATCAATTTGAACCGAATAATACTAGATTGAAATTAATCTGTCAAATTAGAATTCAATTTCCAATCAATTTCATTGTACTTCTCGCGGTATATATTTTCAAAGTTTCGTAACTATCATTTAATAAGTAATTATGCCGAGTACTGATATTCGAATATTCTAGCGTATTAAGTATTCAAGAATAAACGGTGTGTACTGATATTGAAGTACTCCAAAATACCGTATATTAATATTCGAGTACCGCGAAGTACCGTGTATATACCTCGAGTATCCCAGAGTACTAAACTATAGCATTTGAGCACCATAGAGTACCGAGTACCTGTATTTGACTACTTCAAAGTATTTTCGCCATTATTCGGATACTGTATAGTACCGTATATCAATATTCAAGTATACAGAGCATCGAATACTAGTATTTAAGTACCCCAAAGTATCGAATACTCGTATCCAAGCACCTCAGACTATTGAATATCGGTATTCGAGCACCATACATTTCCGAATACTCGTATTTAAGTATCTTAGGATACCAAGTACCTGTATTTGAGTATCCTAGGGTACCGAATACCTGTATTCAAGTATATTAGGATACCAAATACCTGTATTTAAGTATACTAGGATACCAAATACATGTACTCAAGTATCCTAGGATACTAAATACGTGTATTCAAGTATCTTAGGGCACCAAATACCTGTACTCAAGTATCCTAGGATACCAAATACTTGTACTCAAGTATCCTAGGATACTAAATACCTGTATTCAAGTATCCTAGGGCACCAAGTACCTGTATTCAAGTATACTAGGATACCAAATACCTGTACTCAAGTATCCTAGGATACTAAATACCTGTATTCAAGTATCTTAGGGTACCAAGTACCTGTATTCAAGTATCCTATCATACAAAGTACCTGTATCGAAGTATCCCAGGGTACTATTAGTATCCATAAAGCGCTGAATACTCGTATCTAGTATCTCAGAGTACTAAATATCGTGAGAAATACCAGTACCTGAATATTTCTAAACACTAATTATTTAACATTCGAAAGTCTATAATACCGAATACCAGTATCTACATACTCGAGTGCACACTAAGTACCCAGTATTTAAGTATGTTAACGGACAAGTAACAGATGAAAAATTGCCCACGTGATCGATTCAAACGTCTCGTCGAAGCGATAATCTCAATCTGCGGTAAAAATTGCCTTCCATCGGGTAAATTAGAAAGGAATACGTCGTTTCACGGATCGGGGATTCGAGAAGGTACTATGAACGGAAATTACACGGTCGACAATTCTATTTGGTCGCACCAAGTTCGACGTACAGATTGATTCGATTGCAATGTACAGTGTCGGCCTCGGTATCGCTAATACAATAACAATCGAAGGGGATGATGGTGAAGGAAATATGGTGTGAGGAGTGTAAGGGGGGAATCGTGAAGCTGGTGCACATCGTAACTATAGTTTTCTTACAATACTGTGTCGATAAACGTCTAAGTACCGGTGTGTGTTTCATGGCTTTTATGCGCACATACCTTTTTTGTCTTTTGTTATTTGCTCTTTTTTTTACACATTACATTAAAATATAACACCAATCTCGACTCGCTTACGTTATACATATACATATGTGAGTTCTTATTATTTTTTTTCTTTTTTTCTTTTTTCTTTCTTTTAATGTATTTAGCGATGATCGTTCGAACAGTCTCTCACCGTCAAGCGTTTAGAAGAGTTCCGAATTCAATATTAACATGCTCGCACTTCGCGTTTAATTGACGACACTGGGAAATGCAGGCTCCGCGGATAGCAATTATGATTCAGTGGGAAAATTTCTGGGCGTTCAAGTGTGATGCAATTAAGCATTGGGTAGTAACCGTTTCCTAATCCTTTAGATAATTTTATTATTGCATAGATGATTCGATATATATTTATTTATACGATATTAATAAATCAAAAAGTGCCAATTTTTCCTTGTTATTTTTTCAGAATATCTTTTCTTCATTTACGAACGAAAATTTTGAAAATTTTTCCAATCTCCACACGCGTTACTACCCAACGTTTAATACATTGCAAAGGTTTTTGAAGTAAGTTTCTGTTGATGTGCTGTTAATTTCGTGCTAATTTCCTCGAGACAAACGGATTAAAAAGTTTCCAATTCCTTTTCTACTGCTATCCTTTAACACTTCAACCGTTTAGTGGACAGATGTTACACGGTTTCTCGAAATTCGAAAACGCGTGACTTTATTCCTCCTCAAATGTGTATCCAAGTACTTGTGACCAAAATCTATTCAACTAAAGTAACAATTATAAAAAAAAAAACCAACAATTTCCCTCATTAGCTCGAAAATCGTCAAATCACGAACTTTTTGAAACGAAAAACTTTCAGTTCCATTTGTACCATTGCAATTTGCACAGTTTAAAAAATCGACGAAAACCAAGAAGACCCCGGAACCCTTGCCACGACTCAAATGAATCAACCCTCCATCACAAGTACTAAAAAAATATTTTTTTGCCGCTTCAGAAAAATGGTCCTTGCGCGTCGTTTCGTTACACACGTTCGCCGATCTCTCACGAAACTTTCCCCAAATAATGGTTAATCGTTTTTTTTTGGAGCGTATGCCACAGCGAAGGCCAAAATGGCGGCGCGACGGACGCGTAAAATGGCACCGTGCATAAGTGGCGCGTATGCATCGGCAGCAGTGCGGGGGTAGAAAAACGAGGGAGCAGCGTAAAACGGCAAAAGATTAGTCTCACAGCCTCTTTATAGTTAGGAGAATCGATTAGATTACAGAGCGTTTATTTTACGTTCGATTTTAATACTCTCGAAAAAATGGACCCGTGCGACCCTTCGTTTCAACGTCATTTATTTATTTATTTACTTATATTTTTTTTGTCGTTTTTAATTCATTTTCGTTTGGAACTTAGACCGTGTGTGGTGTTGTGTGTGTTCTGTGGCTGCAGCAGTTGCTCGTAGGGCGAAAATGGGTTATTAGGGGGGTCTTGGGTAAAGAGGGGGGGCTTCGGGGGGATAATGTTAAACTCGGAAGTCTTCCAGAGACATTCGTAAAACCGATTGGTCGAAAATATTATTCTAGAATCCGTTAGGGTACAAAGTATAGTTGTGAACGATTATCATATTAGATAATTATAACGATAAAAATGGACATTGTCTTATCGTGGGATGGAATAGGCTGTGTAAGCTCCGTCGATGCTAGATGCTCCACTGCAATATAATGAGAAAACGACGAGAGAAAAGAAAACGAAAAAAATGGAAAAAAAAGGAAAGAAACGTATGTATGTACAGAAATTTAAGATTGTTACAATAAGATGTAAATTATTATAAGATACTTATAAGTAGACGATCGAATGTCTTACAATTATTATTAGACGTTAAACAAATGGACAATTGGAATCGACAAAATTCATATATATATATACATTTCGCAGTATCGACCGGCGAAGAAAAAGAAAGAGAAACAAAGAAGAAGAAAACGGAAAGCGTAACGCATATATATATATATAGTGTCCGAAAACGAAAGAACATTTTATTAACCCTATGCCTGGCAGGCACGTAGCATCACTGTGACATTTGTGAGTCTTAATTTTCTTTCATTTTTAATAATCTTGAATTACCAAAAAATGGACAGAGATACCTTAGCCCGCGGCGTTTCCCTTTCGTGTAAACACACGTTCGCATGTATCACCGTTAATCATTTCTCTCCCCCTACTCCATTTGTTTTACACGAAAGCAACCGGAAGTACCATTTGGCCAGGAAACGTCGCGTCGCAGGCGAGTTTTATTATTTATATTCAATAAATATTACATACAGTAATATGTTCATTATTGATAGCGTTAGTATTGTTCTAATTGGACAGAAGTTGTTCTTGTTGTTGCGGTTGTTTCGGTTGCTGTTGTTCACAATTTGGGCGAATACTTATTATTTTTTTTTTCTTTTCCTTCATCTCCTTTCGTTCCCTCACGATTAGAATAATCGTTCATTTTTTCCCCCATTCATTCAACGTTCGCTTCTTCGTCGCATCCTCAACCATCTCTCTCTCTCTCTCTCTCCTCTCTCTTCTCTCACCTTTTTCTCATCCACATATCATGTACTTCGCACGATCTATCCACGGAAATTAAAAAAAAAAAAAAAGACACGCGACACAGAATCGTTTGATTTTTTATCCTCTTATACTTTGCCATACATCGCATCGTTACGCCTCTGCGCAGTCCCTTTCACCTTCTTCCTCGTGTATCTGAACGGACGCATCGTTTATGGTTCTTTGTTCCGTCTAGCGAGAAATCAGTATCGTCGTCATCGTACTGAGCAAAATCACGTTGAAATGTATCAAATATATATATGTATATTATGAGAGTGTTTGTCGCGGTTCAAATTCAGCCGGATCACGCGAACCAAGAAGAAACGTGCAACGTATTATCGTGGACGAGGTCCACGGAAACAGAGAAAGAAAGGAATAAAAACTGTCGAATGAACGCGGCTATACGCAAATTCAAGATACAATCAAGCAAGCTCGTTTTTTTTTTCCATTTTCCTTTAATTCGATCTCTACTACCTAAAACTTACGAACCTAGTATTGCGATCCTAATGTGACCGTGTTGCACGCTAAAAGGATTACACGCCGGCGATTATGCTCTGCTGGCGGAAGCGGAAGCCAGCGTGGATGTTCCTTCGTATCGTGTAGTGCAACACGCACGGTTTCCTCACACACTTTGCGCCGTATAAATTAATTGCGTGTCATGTTCGCGTTAACAACGTAATGCTGGACAGAGGACAATTGTATGTTACAATAAAAAGGAACTTAACAGATTGCGCTAAAAAAATACAATATATATGAAACAATTGTATACATATAAAATCTTTAAATAATCTACGCAACGCGGTAATTCGTGTCTCGAAAAAAGAATCTTTATATTTTTATTTTCTTTCTTTCTTTTTTTTTTTTTTTTTTTTTTTGGGATAAA
>NIJG01000413.1:39832-55746 GCA_002201625.1 Euglossa dilemma
CATTCGCTTACTGATAACACTTCTCCATTGGTTAAAATTACCGGCTGGTAATTTTGGAGAGTGCCTGTATTCTGTATACGTATATATATATATACGTGTATATATATATCTATTGACAATTTTCATAAAATTGTCAATTGTTATTTCTTTTTCAACTGATTATTGTTACACGCATGTAATGTATTCCTGCCGATATTTGTCCTGGATTTGTTATTTCTTTTCTTCTTTTCTTGTAAATGCAATCGATGCTTAAACGTTATGGAATATTATTCTTTAAAATGCGGTTGCCTTGATCTACCACCAATGATCAAGGTCAGAAGATTGTGATCAAAATAGGTGACTCCGTTTATCCCTCTTTCTTCGATACCCTTAAAAAATGTACAATTAATCGCGAACTAAACGATGCTTCCTCTTATGTAAAAAGTAAATGGCTCATCATCCCAGTCGTTAAAATTAAAAGTTTTGTGGAATGCTTACAAATTATATATATATATTCGATTGAACATCGTCCGCTGATTCTCGATACATAAACCTCCTATGTATCGATATTCTTGCGCGCACGCTTTTTCTCACTCTCTCTCTCTCTCTCTCGCTCTCTCTCTCCCTTTCGCGCTCTCTCGCTCTCTCTCTCGCTCTCGCTACGCTACTGAAATGCGAAGTAGTAGTAGATACTATGCTGCAGAACAGCATGTTCTGTTCGAAATTGAGAGAACGTCCCATGCTTTGTGTGATACACATTAATGACCTAATATTTCAAGTAATATTTATAAGTAATTAATTAATCCATAGCTGCCCTAATGTCTAAGGGACTGAAACACTGCTGCTACACATATCATAGGCATGTAGCAATTAGGATATTTAGTGGCTTATTAGTAAAACGAAGTTACGGTGAAGCGGTGTTGTGATCCGTTTACTTGCCCCGCGGAGAAGATCGTGTGCCTGTTGTTGAAAGGCCCTCTCCCCGGCTCCGACTTCGGTGCAAGGAATGTAAACCCTCACCTGAAACAATCATCCGATAAGCATTCGTTGGTAGTCATCACTTAGAACGAAAGTAATTCTTCTCAAATTCTGAGTAAAAGAAACTCGACGATCTTTTGGCTACAGAAGAGTTGAAATTTACAGATTTTCTGCTATAAAACTGACGTTGTTTATTCGAGTGGTAAGTAAAGTATTCGATATCTCGCATATTGTTATATTATCTTAAATTTGATATATTGATTAATATGGGTCTTCAAAATTTTATGACGACCGGCAGTCGCCTTTTGAGGGCAAAGGGTTAATTCTGTTCAAAATTAATTAGTCGCTCGAGATTTTCCTAATTCTTTAGAATTTTTCGCTTATCTCTAGTATTTTATAATATGTCCACACCTCTGCTAACACTTCTGCGCATTGGTGCAGGTTGAGGGACATTGGTATAATTTCTAAGTGCTCGGCCCCTTTTGTCATGAATTAGCTTGTCCACTTTGACAAAGATTCCGCATTTCGGTCGACACGTGAAGTACCTATGGCCATTCACAGCACCATCGTTTTTACCTGTAACAACAAAGTGGATGATCTAATTTTATCTGACCAAGAGTAACAAACTTTCCAAATAAAATTAGCAAAAGTAGATCTTACCAGTCGGGGCGTCAAGTTCAACTCCTATCCACGTTCCAGATGCAAATTCTGTTGGACCAACGTATGCTATGACACCGGAATAGCTGTATGGGCGAACCAATACTGATTCACCGATTACAACCCAATCTGGGAGTGGAGTTTCGACTCTGCTTAAATCGTGTCTTGAACCGAAAGCTGAACTTTTGTCGCTTACATCATCTGTTATTAACAAATGGAAACTGTGTTTTAATTTGTGCTCAGAAAACAGCTTACATCTTTTATAAAAGTAATTATTCACCATCGATTCGTTCAGAGGAGCTGTTGTCACCGTTTTCGTATGGCATATTATGTTGCATTGATTGTTCTAAGCGTGCTGCAACTTTGCTCTCTGAGAGTTGTGGACGGACCATGGGAAATGAAGCCCTGTGCTGAGAACTTGTAGGCCTTCCTGTGCTGGCAGAACATTTTCTTCGTCGCACGACCTGTGATTGTGAAATTAATGTTACAGGATTAATTGATTTAAGGAATTTTCTTCAAAAAGGATTGAGGAAGTAGGTTTTCCACGTACGGGTGTAAAGGTATAATTTCTTTTGCCATAAAGATTACCTTGCCTGGTGGTAGCTTGGTGTGTACAACTGAGCTACCTTCCAAAGGACTGTCCTCCCCAGAATTTGATGCCTGACTAATTTCCATGTCGCTTTTCCTTCTATTGCTCAAACCCTGGCTTGGTACATCCTTCTTTTGAGTAGAGCTTGTATGTGTCACATTGGTATTAGCATCACTGTCACTTTTTGTTGAAGAAACTGGACTATCAATATCTGCATCTATATAGGCGCCTGTGTCTTCCAAGTTCTTTCTAGTACGCTCTGTGATACAAGAAAGATTTCAATGATACGTAGTAATTATATCCTCTAAATATCTATCTTTATACAGAATATCACAATAAGTGTCTTATCAAAGAGGAAATAATTAACAGAGAAATGAAGTCTATAATGTCTACATACCGGATGAATCAATAAAAAGTACTATCTAAATTAACTTGTTCTCTATTGGTTATTCCTGCTTTCTTCCTCTGTTAATCCCTCAGCAACTATTCCACTTATTCTAACACACCACATATTCAAGTATTTGCTCTTTCAAGAGCCATTCAACTAACCCTCACCGCAAGTGTTCTCCATCACGTTCAATTTGCCCAACGCGTTAGTCACTTCACCCATGTATTCTTCAGGCGTTTCTTCGACCAGGGAGCTGTCCATTCGTTCCGGTTTCTTGTTGTCCAATAGGTTTCTGTATTCCAAGTCAGGCGTCTCGTCCACGCTGATGGACTTGACGGAGATCGAATCCTCTGACGTGAGGTTGGTCGTAGACACTGCTTGGGAACCATAACCGCTGCTGCTCATGCTTGGCGTGTTGATCTTCGTCGATTGAAGTTCGACGAGAGAATCCAGTGTGCGTGAAGAAGTTAGCGGTTTTACTGGTTTCGCCGGTGCCTGAATGTAATCGCGTGTGATTTGATTGTGGTCACAATGATATGATGGGTTTAAAGAATTATTTTTTTCGTCGTTTAATTGCAAACAAGGAGAAGAAACAGTTGTACTTGGTCTTCCTTTTGGAATTTGTTTTATTTATGTCTAGTATGCTGAATTTTTGTGTCTTTTTTTTATAACTCTTTAGAGACAGGGCTTTTGGATGTTTGTACAGTGTTTCTTCTCCATCAAATTTAATATTCATATTTTATATTTCATTGTAAAAATATATTAGCATATGTTTTGATGAAGTTTTATAAGAAAATGAATGATAATTTAATTGATATGGTTATTTTACAACTAAATTGAAATAACTGCACATAAAATTATCATTATAATATTTGTATCATGTCTGACCATTCATTTCCATCTCCCTGTTGCTAATTAATAGTTCTCCCAAGATAGTTTCAAATATATTTATCGACAAAAGTTAAGAAATAAGGAAATTATGCTAATATTAAGGTATCATATGCAGAGATTAGCTAAGTTAACTACCTTGATACTTTTGATTTTTGACCTTAGAAAATAAGAAGCATACAATAATTTTTAAAGGACTATCCTGTTTCTTAGCTTTTGTCATTAATTTCTTCTCCAGTTCTTCCGTCTTCAAAGATTTAACTATACTGCATGCAAAGTACTTCTATCTTCAAGACCACAAGACTATAATCAGTACTTCCAATGAAAAATAGCTGCATTTAATAAATGTATTATACATAAATATTCAAACGAGTAGAGCAATATCTTCGGAACTTAAGAACGTGTACTACCTGATACGAGTCATATTCCGAGTAATCAGCGTCACTCTTCTCTTCATCTTCATCGTGGACAGGCGTTGAAAGCTGATTCCCAGTGTTGGACGTTTCCTCGTGCAGGGTGGTCATTCGTAGACCCAGCTTGCCGCCCACCATATTTGGAGATGCTAAAACGAAGGTGAACGAGTCAGTAAAAGTGGAGTTATTGGGTTTATCGCGTGAAGACTGTGACGAGTTATGAATATCAGGGCCGATCTGGCCACCATGAAGACAAAATCATTTAAATATGATAGAGAACTGATCAGTGGTTGGTTAACATCGTTTCTTCCCTTAGGTACCAACATACATTCCATTTAATAGGGTTCATGATTACACTAAGAGGTGCCAGGTCGGTTCTGATACACATATCAGTGATTGCAATAATATCGAACAAAAGGAATGTGTCCATGCTGTTCCTAAAAACGAAAAAGGATAATAATATATTCCACGTATTTGACCATGTATTCTTTACGCTATAGTCTATGTTGACTTGATCAATGATTCCTGGTGGTACCGTATTTGCTTCTAACAGACATGTCTCATGTGTGTATATCTATGTGTCAGGATGATACATGTGAGTCAAACATCTCTTACTCAACGATCAAAGTAAGTGTTCGAATGAAGTACTAAAGATTCAGAAGATTCAAGCACATAATACGTGGAATATAAGGCAGCCTGAAATAAACATAAGACAGAGGTAAGAAAGGTACCGTAAGGTAATCGTAAGCAATAAAACATCGAACACATATGGAAACTATGCACTGCACCGTAGGCACAGTAAGGCTGCAGTTCCAGTTAGGATAGTGTATACTACGGAGAAAAAAGATACCGAACGAAAAACGAATTGTGGTAGTTATATCAGTATATATCGTCGTAGTGCTACATAATAATCGAAATAAGGTGTAAGGAAACCAAACAGACTACTAATCACTACGAGAATGATCGAATGGGCTCTCTCAAACTTGCCAGGGCTGGACAAATTTAATAACCAGAATCCTTGAATTCGACACAATTGGATTCGTTGAAAAGTTTAATCCTTTCTCCATAGAATTAACTATCAGAACAGTGTTTGGCTGTTTCAATCTACTCACACTATATATGGTACACTAGAAGTATACAATTCTACTTTGTCTATTTCACTATTCTATAACTATAGCAGTAAGATAAGATATTTGATGCAGAATACTTGGAGAAAGGTTTAAAGTTTATGAAAAGTCAACAAAGATTCTTTTTTAGCATATAAAATGTTCAATAATTTATTTAACTATTAACTCTTTTGCTATAGTAGAATTAGTCATACTTTATGGCACTTTATGAGTCTTGCCACAATTAGAGTAGCATTGGTAAGAATTGTAAGCAAAATAATTAATTTTTAAGAATTGTTTGATAATCATTATAGTCACCATTACGATCCATTGTATACTCAGAATTTACTCAGCAATGATCATCTTGAGGATACATTGAGCATTCAATTAGATGTCTGTAATCATCATTATAATGTATTGAATGCTGAATGACTATTATCCTTAGGATTTAGTGAATATTCAAAATTGATGGCTATAGCCATCTTTAGCATACAAAAGGGTTAAATAAAGTTAAATAAACTAATAAGAGATTCAACGGGCTAATGCTAGCTCACTGGCCAGCAGTTTCTAATGGCAAGCCAGTTTGAAAGAGCCATCAACAGCGAGTGTCACCTACACTTGGCAGAGGTGGATTGTTGCAGACGTGTCAATGAGTTGAGATTCAGGTTGAGATTCAGGAAAGTTGGTCTTGCTGAAAGGAGATAGACGTACTGATTACACGGCACTTGTTTTCTCGTCGATCGCTAAACACTACACTTTGTTCTCCTCTTAATGGCGAGCCTTTGGTAAACCTTTGCCTTTTTTTCTTTTCTCTTTGCAGGCTTGTCACGTGTTATCATCAATTATGCCTGCAGACTAGAAGACACTGAATACAGTGAGGCAAACCAGATCAATGTACATCTTTTGCTTGTGCATCAGACTCAAAGATGTAGAGAATATTCACCAGTAGTTACCAGTTATGATAATCGTGTACAGGTAATTAAAACAGGCTCAATTTCTTGAGATCGTTTCTCCTTTCTTTTTCTTTCTTAAAAATTTCTTATGCGTGAAACGACTCAACTCGCCATTTTTAAAGCAAATCCAAAATGCACAAACCATACTAATTAGGATTAAAGTAATTCTTTTGTCATTTTGTGTTAGAAAGTATTTGTTAGAAACTTTTGAAATTGGGAGAATTATATCTGTGTAATTAACCAGTTAACATGCATTGTGGATTTGTTGTAAGTATATCAACAACAGTGTATTAGTTTAAAGTCAATGGTGGCAGTGGTAGTTTCAGTGTCCTCGACAGATCCTTTTTACTGTACAGTTGATAGTAGTTAGATAGACTCTACCCTCCCACGAAGCATGCTTCAACTATAACCGTAACAATAATCTCATGCATCACTAATTACTCTCAATTTTGCCCTCTACATCATTCTGAAGTTGTTTGTATTTTCAGTTTGTTTGACTTTAAACTAATTACTTTAGTTGACAAAGAAAATGGGATGTTCCTGGTTAATATTCTTAGTTCTCTAGCAAACTTCTACTATTAAATATGAACGTATAATCGTTATCTTTTACCACATGTACATTCCCATTTTCTTTTTTTATTTGTCAAGCCATATGCTTCTTCTTTTTTCTTAACTTCTAATGAAAAACAAGTTAGTTTCACAGACTAACTCAGAATATTACTATTTGAAGCAGATATTTCATTAATAAAAGTAAATGATTCTAAATTGTTTTTCAGAAGCTCATATCTGCCTAAATCATTAATCAATAAATACTTATGTATATATATGTACACATATATGATACAGTTACCCTACGTCTGTTTCTAAAATATCGCTTAATAGCACATTCACAGGTAGAGACAGTAAAAGTAGAACAACTTTACAAGCGATTTTATTACTCTTTTTCTCATTTTCTTTTTTTTTTTTTTTTCTCTCTTTACTCTTCAAGTATAACTCGACCATGGTAAAAAGTATCTTATGCACTCCAGTTCACTCTTAAATTCAGTCTTGGAACGTAGATACTAATCTCGATGATTTGTCGAATGTGGTGGGTCATTCTTCGACATTCAACGGATCATCGATCAAAAGAAGAAAAAGACAAAAAAAAAGAAAAAAAAAGGAAAAAAAAAAATCAAAAAAGTAAAAATAAAAACCAAACTATATAAATCATTTCTATTCTAATGAAAAAAACTTTGGCGATAGAATTTGTTCAATACCCATGCTTTCGACTGCGAGTCGTGGTAGTATATAAGAGATATAATAGTCGTGATATACAGTGCTAGTGAACATGATTTCTAGGCATGGTGATCTCTGATAGAAATTGCGATAGGCACGAGAAGATCGTTCTTTCATCTTGCTTTTGCGATGCGTTGACGTGAGACTTTCATAAGCGTTGTATCAGCAACAGATCATCGGTGTAAAGGTGTCAGCCGACGAGGAACAGTCCAATGAACAGAGACTTGCCGATGCTTGCTCAAAGGGCACATTCAACATGCAACAGTAACACGGTGAAACTAAAAAAACAACATTGCTCGTTGCAAAGGAACAGCGTTCGTTACAGACAAGAAAGGCATCAGCAATTTTCAGAACTAGAGCGCAGATGAGAATCTGGTGTGAGAACAAAACAGGAGCAGCGTTCCTTGAGCTTTGCAACACATTCAGCTGATGGATAACATTCTAGAGAAGTTTCAGCGATCCATCAAGCAACTGACATTTCTACTCTGCTACAGTACAGTCTTGGTATGGTCTCTTCCGGTTCTGAACATTGCTAGGATCATAATAATGAAGAGTCAACGACACACTATATATACATATATATATTATAATAAGGCGTACTGGAGAACTAAAACAACAGACAGACTCAACCACTCACGAGACATATGTACTAATCGTCACTGCCTGTTAGGGCATCAACCAAATATCAATCAAGACTCCATTTTACCTGAGTTCAGAATGGAGCCTTGCGTGGGCCGAAATAGTTGTAGAAGTAGTAGACGTAGTGTTATAAACAGAGGAACAGAGACATGAGTTGCGTATGTTAATATTGGTTCTGACTAGGTCGATGAATTTTGCTACAAAATTCGCTATTTATCTTAAGGCTCGTTATTGACTGTATTAGAGAGGCTCTGTAACAAGTGGTGGAGCTTAAGTGTCGCTTACTAATAAACGCTAGGCGGATTTGAGAAAAGACAGTGGGTTCTTCCCCCTTTTCTTTATACCATGCTCAACTCTCTTCAATCACGACCAATCATCGTGGTCCTCGTCGTCTAGGAAAGCCACGATAAACGTTGCTAATGAGAATCGTGCGTAAAAAGTTGAACATAGCGTGGTGACATAACAATATGATAGAAGCTATAAATATAATAAATACGAAGTTTCAGTGTGTAGTGGTAATTGCTAAGAGGGAGATTGGTATTACCAAACATCATTAAGGAGAGTGACCAAACTGTTGATCGTGTTTGTTCTAAGTGACTGAGCAATTTCCTTGTATGGTGCCTGTTTTGTTGATTCAATGATGTTATTGTATGATATAGTGCAAGTTTTGCCTTTATCGTGTGATGCTTTTAACCCTTTCATGATTGTGAACATCTATATGCATGTACATCATCATCATTGCTGAAGATTTAACATTATCTCAGAGCTTAAAATCAAAATCTTTATATTGATTTTTAAATTTACATCAGAGAACAAATACTCATTTGATAATATTATTATCTTATACCTAATGTAAGTAGCACAGTTGTCCATAAATATTACTACAAGCTTTTTGCCAGTATAGTGTTGTAACAGTGTTAAAATACTATATTTTACGAGTAAAAGCATATTGTATAAGCATAATCTAAATTGTGAATTGTAGAATATTTTTATTTTTGTGAGAAGAATTATATTAATGTATAATGTAAATTGTAATAGCCAGAAACTTCTTGTTACCACTGTACATGTCCTGTATTAGTATTGAAATAGTTTAATACATCACTGATATTGAAAGGGTTAAAAATTGAAGAGGATAGTGATTCCTTTGCAAATGAATATAGAGATATGTGACTGTAGAAAGTTGTACTTTAAGCAGACACAATAGAAGGAAATGCTAACGATGGATGACATGAATCTCAATAATAAAAACGAACAGAAAGGAAACGGATGAAATGATTATCTTCCATTATTCAGAAACAACATATCCAATACCAAAGGAAGACATAACAGTGGAATTTTAAGACAATCAAAACTAGGGCAAATTGTAAAGTGACTATCATGGCAAGGTGAAATATATATATATATAAAATGTTAAAAAACACTGCATAAGCCACATTTCAGNAGGTCGGATTTTTACCAACTAAAACCCCCACAGTGACTATATTTATTGTAGTGGGAAGACCCAGGAACTCTAGGAGGATGTCGCTTTGCTCTAGGAGGAGCTCTGTGGGACTCTAGGAGGACACCACTGACGCTCCCTTGCGACTTACCCTTGTTGGAGCTCATCCTCGGAGATCGGATCCCACCATCTCGAGAACAGTCCACGAAAAAAAAAAAAAAAGAAAAATATTGAAAATAAAAATTTGGTCAAATTTTATGTAAGTAGCAATCCATTTAGCGAAAATTCTGCGTTCAGTGTAGCAAGCTCTGTGTCAAACAGAGAGCAGCTAATAACCCAAGAAAATAAGATTCGTTTGCTAAATTTGCTATGCCTTCATCAACATCATGGCAAAAACGCTTGCGGAGCAAAAGAACTCTCTTGCAAGAAATTTTGGAATTACCTTTTTGTTGACGTACTTATGGTAGTACCGTTGGATATTGTTAAAAGTTATTATGAACAATAGTAATGTGTTAATTCCATGTCATTAGACCATTAAAAGATATTAAGTGATATGCAATCAATTGTATTAATAAAATGGATTACTACAAAATGAACGGTGAACTAATGAATGAGAAAATGAATTGTATGAGTGAATATCTTGTGTGAATAATAAGAAAAGAATCCTTCGTTTATTGTTTATATTATCTTATATCAGAGTACCAATTAATTGCTTTTATCTTCTATGATTTCATAAATTATATTTTTCCAAATTAGTCATCATCAACAATCGAAGTCAAGTGCATAAACTTTTATATACACTGATACCTTCAATTGCTACTAGGAGATGTGCAATTAAGAAATCATAGAACGTATGATCACTGAATTTGTTTTTTGGAAGTGTTTCATTGGAATATGTATTACATATAAAATGAACGTTTGCTTACCGATTCCGAATGGTTTAGTGGGCGCAGAAACGAAATTCTCATCGTTTCTGGTGTGACCCGTGGATGCACGTCGTGAATGAAGTAGTCCATTCAACTCGGAGTTGAGATCAGTCACGCTTTCAGAACGCGTGACGTTCAAGGAGTCCATCGATGTATCGGATCTCATGATCTGTAAATAGTCGCGTGCAATATTATTCACCTCTATCTCAAAGGATACACAATCTCACAATAGTCTATCCAAAATCAATCAGCCGTTCAAGGATACTTCCCCTATCATGAACAAAGCTTCAATAGCCTCTCCGCTATTTTAGTCTTTAACAGTTCAAAAAATTCGACATTTATGGAAATATCAGAAGCGATTTTTACAATTCGGTATAATTTAAAATATTTATTTTAAACATTTTCATTCATCGTATTGGAATTTATTGGAAGTTAGATGCTTTTGTGCAGCAAAATGATTCTAGACAAACCGTGTGATAATTCAGACTGGATGATAATATCGGGAACTTAAAAAAATCGAAGGCAAATTAAATCAAAATTCGTGAAACTTTGCTGCTTTAGTACGAATGAAATAAGAAGAAAATACTTGAATACGAAAGAAGAAAATGGAACACTAATCAGAGGGTAGAAGTTAAAAAAGAAAAACAAATTAAACGAAAAGCATACAGTGCGTCCGAGACGGCGAAGAGGCAGTAGTACCTGCGAGAAGTTGGGTACGCTTGCTGTTTTGCGCATAAGTGGTTGACCTTGTGCCTGTAGTAATTCTTTCACTGCGACATTTTGTCGTAATCGGTCTAAGGTTAAGATACTTTCCACCGCAGAGACACCGCGTGTATATTTTTCTAAGCAAACATCAGACATGTGAGTTTAATTAAACTTTTGCTCGAGCTCATTTCCAGATTATAAGATTCTGTAAAAGAATTTTGTCGAAGTCCACTTACCGATGTAAGTTTCACCATCGCACAAGCTGTTGTCTTCACCGCTGGCAGCTATTTGTGCCAAACTCTCGCGATCCTCCAGTTCTTCGCTAGCCTTTGGTATGTTAGACACGACTTCGTAGGTGACTCCAGTTTGGGTCAAACAGTCGGTACGAACGATTCTCTTGAAAATTCTATCCGTGATACTTTGCCGTTTGTAGATATTCAAGGCCAGTCGTTTACGTAGAACAAGATCCATTGGTGCTGGGTGCGAGAGGCGTACCGTTGTTTTCAGAATCAAAAATACTCGTTCATTTGCTGAAATACATTTACACTGTAGAACTGAGAACATCGAATATTAGGCGAAGAAAAATTTGTAATATAATATATTCTACCATCTGTCACTTTATTTAGATGTATATTATCGTGTATACTAGAGTCCCAAGCAGCGATGGCGCACACATCTTTTTCTATACGACGAATTATGGGTAGATTGTAGAATTTATTGCCATGTTCCTTAGGTAAGATGGAATTTAATCCAGTTACAGAGACTTCTTCCCCTGACTGGTGAGTCGAGAGATCATCAGCTGCAAATATTCAGTTGTATAAGAATCATAAAATTTTACATTGTATAATACAAGTCAAAGATAAATTACCATTGAGATCAAGAAATAGAACAGGAATGTGAGGTTCCATGCCTGCTGGAGGGTTCCAGTCAGCAGGAGCACCAGGAATCCCTGATCC
This sequence comes from Euglossa dilemma, assembly GCA_002201625.1. NCBI lineage: Eukaryota > Metazoa > Arthropoda > Insecta > Hymenoptera > Apidae > Euglossa > Euglossa dilemma. The sequence continues at coordinate 51,723 of NIJG01000413.1, forward strand.
TGCTGCAGGAACTAACACTGCATTTCTTTCTTCCGTTAAGCTAACCCATTGATCAACGAGGCTTTGTTCTCGTTCGATATCCTGTTCAGTTTTATCTATACACAGAAATCATATGTTAAAGTTAGAATATATCATTAACTTCATTTTCAGGTATCTTCTAGACTTATAGAATGTACCTTGCTTATTGATAAGTTTTTGTATTTGTTGATCCAAGTACTGTCTCCTCCTCATTAAGGCTTCACTCCATTTTTCTCTTAGTATACTTAAGTCTTCATCCTGATAACTGTCAAGTGGAATCTGTAGACGATTTCTCACAGACACGCTACCAACTGCGATATTTAATATAGACTGACAGATGATGGGCAATGTTCCTGAATTTTGTACTGGTTTTACACGAACTTGTATTCGTCGTTGTTGCCCTTGACGTAACTGATAAATACCTCCTGAAAGAGATATAAATTGCAGGTTACATTATAATTAAAGAGATACGAGAACAAGGTATAACATACCTGTCAATGTATCTTGCTTTACAATCACATCCACCGGTGAATATTCTCCTTGTTCATTGAGTTCCTGGATTTCAACCCACAGTTCGATTTTCCGTGTTAATTCCGACCATCGGTCAGCCAGAGATCTAGCTTTGGCAAGTTGCTGCTCGACTTCCCAGCCTGGTTTGCTCCGGGAAAATCCAGCACTTCGATGTCCCCAAACTTCTATGCTTAAGGCCCCTTCTGCACATGACAATATGTTTTTATATTATATTACAAAATGTGAACAAGTTTATCCATTTAAAAATAAAACGTAGGTCCATGTTACAAACAAAAAATTACAGCTAAGACTAAGTTAGTAATTTAATCTAAAAAGGTTTTTAGAATTTTATGACCACTCACCACCACAGTGTTCGATAAACTCCTCTGTTATGGGTACGGTAAAATCTTTTGTATGATTGAATTTGAACACTAGCGAATCTCTTTGACCTGTCTGGCAATTCGAGTTCAGCTGTTCCGAGTTATCTACGGCTGGTACCACTATGGGATCTGGATGGCCGCAGAACATGTACTGACAAAATACAAAATGGCTCAAAGACAAAGGCAAACCAGTTGCTTGCTTTATGGTCACACGACAAATGATGTGACTTGAGCCAGAATAGTCCTCAGGCTCCGAAGAGGTCGAGTCAGCTGATGATTCGGATGCTGCCTCGCAGATACGATCCTGAGGAAAGTGACCAGATATGCGACTTATTTCGACTTGCAGTCGTCCAGCGACTTCTCCTTGTTGGCTGATAATTGGTGTGTGATAATCTAACCGAACTTCGTGGAATAGAACTTCTAAGAAAATATTCGCTACTCCAATGAGATTGTGATTCTCCTGGGACTCGTAGAATGGATCTTGAGTCTTTCCCGGCACTTCATCCTAATTTATAAAATGGTTCATTGTCAGATAGAGATTCGTTTGATTCGTTGTTTAAGGTTTGGAAATTCTTATGGGGTATACCTTAATGGCAGGCAATCGTTGACAATTGTTGGGATCTTTTCTGTCCTCGTACATATCCCGCATGTCGACTAATTTGTTTTCTAATTTCTCCATGGACCATACCTGACTGCCCATGTTTGTCCTTTTCACTAGAATGGCAGGCTCGCTGACAAAAGCGCCCCGCTGAAAAAATACACTCTACATGTTGAAGAGTGTGAAAGCAAAAGGAACACAAATAAATAAACACAACATGCATAAGCTGAAACAACAAAGGGATTAACAAAATAAAAGAGGTGTACGAGAATACGTGGAAATTGTGAAACAAATCCACAAATTAAGCGAACAAAGGTGTACATATAAAATAAAGAATATTAAAACAACAAAATGTATCACGCAACACGTGCTAATGATGTACAAAAAGTGTATAAAATGATTCATTCTTCGCTTAAGATTCTCCACACTATCCCTTTCTATTTTTCTGATTTTCTATAAAGTATAGTATCAATTTAGACAAACAAATCACTATAAAGGTAAGTTTCCTGTTTTCTAAAAACCCAGAGAAGGTAATACCTTGAAACTCTACCACTTAGGAATTTTCCAATAAGTTTTAAGAATTTAGAACGAAGTTTCACAGACTCTACAAGATAATTAGTTTAAAGTAAACTCGATCTAACTGCCAGTACGTGTTACCTTTCTGTTTGGACTTAAATTGTTTGGCGGAATTTGTAGGGTGACGCTAAACTTCGTTTGCTTCCCCATCTCTTCCGCCAAGAAGTTTGCCTCCTGTACTAAGGCATTCGCTTTCAAGATGTCCGCTTTCAATTGACCTAAACTCCTCTTGAACATCTCGTCCCTTTCTTGGGCCCACTTCTCCACTCGCATTTGCGTAGTTGGCGTGCAAGCAGGAAGTTTGCCACTTTGACTGCCTCTGAGGGGGTCGTATGGTACGTAGGGAGAGTATGGTGTTGATGGAGATAAAATGTTGCGAAGCTGTTGAAACTGTCGTTCGTACTCTTGCCTTTGTTTCTCTAACGCGACCTACAGACCAAAACCAATTGATTACAGACTTACAACTGTCTTATGCGAGTATCTTTGAAAATTTAATCAACAATTATAATACAACATGGCACAAGGAACTTAGGTTTGATCTATCCTAACACTTTATCACACTTTATCCTAACAACTCTTTCTCATCTATGTCACTATGTCATCCAATTCTTCATTAAAGTTTCATATAACGTTGTATCGCATCTGAGACGTGTCTATCAACTTCAGAACCATATTTGATCCTCGACATCAGCAGCTGCTTAGAAAATCTTCATCAAACATCATCAAGCTCCAACCATACCTGTTTATCTTCCTCATGCTGCTTCTCGAGTCTAGCAATGGCTCTTTGAATAGGGTCGTTCGACAGCTCGTTAAGCATCAGTTCTTCTCTTGCAAAGGTGTAATCGATATTCTGTGCCGGCGTTTGAGGCTCGCTGTTGATCGCTAAGAACAGAGGAACGCATACAATCTCTCGAATGTCATACATCGATTTCAAAGAATTCAATCAGCGATATCCATTAAGCCTTACCTGTTGCGCTTCTGGGACAATTCACCCGGAAGAAATGATGATTTCCCCAGACGATCCTGTCGCCGTGTAACAGCGGCGTTTTCTCCACTACCTGAGTGCCGTTCACGAAACACCTAGCACCGTTTAATGGCGTCATATAGAGGCCAGTCTCCTCTATCGTGATGACACAGTGTTCAGGCAGGATACCAAGCCCGTGCAGCTGAATATCTTGATCCGTCTTGGCTGACCGTCCTCCAACCAGGGTCCTTTCCTAATTTTTAACAAACGTAAGTAATCTATTAGTATTGTATCTTTGTTAAACTCATACTAATTGTTGGATATTTTCAGGTACCTTCAGATAATAAACTAGCAGCTCGTTCAAGCTTGGATCGTCGTTCAGATTAACCAGATAATACTTGTTCTTCTCTACTTGGATACCAGAAGCTTGCACGCTGATTCCCATTTTCTCTAAGGCCTGCTGCCTCTCGTGCTGCAACCTCTCGGTTTTCACCAGCTTCTCCTCCCACGTTTGAGACATTTCCTTCATTAATCGCTCCGACTCCGACAGCTTCTCTGTTATGTCTGTGCGTTGCTGGCCCACTATCGATCCTTGACCCTGTGAAAGAGACAGGATTGAATAAGGTTTAGCGAAGTCGAGAAGTAATCTTGAATATGTCCTATCGTTAGAGCTATTCGTTAAATCTTGAATGCGGAATTTCAATGGAACCTCTGAGGGCTGCTTTGAAACTACTTTCTCAGGATGCTTGAATTTACAGTAACTTCTTTATGTACCAACTAGCAGTTCTTTAAAATAGATATCTGATTCTTGAATTCTTCTCTTTCATACATTCAATAATTCCTTATCAGTTTGATGTCTTGGCACCTTTTTCTTTTTTAAAAAAGATCCTGGAATCTGGGATTCTTCTCTTTAATACATTTAATAATTCCTTATCAGTTTGATGTCTTGGCACCTTTTTCTTTTTTAAAAAAGATCCT